>CAUYQU010071058.1:0-22138 GCA_963574635.1 Cheracebus regulus | reverse complement strand
CTCTCCCCTCCCCTCCCCTCCCCTCGCCTCCCCTCCCCTCCCCTCCCCTCCTCTCCTCTCCTGGAGGTGTGTGGATACAGGCGGGGCAGTGGAGCATGAGTTCAGACACCGCTGAGCATTTCCTGATTTCCTCTTGGGAGATTCTCCCACTGCGGGAGAAAGGGGGCCCATGGAGGCATGCAGAGTCCAGGTTCCAGCTCCAGCGCTGGCCGATGGGATGGAGGGCAGTGCAGCCTCGGCAGTTCGGAGGCTGCCCAGTCTGGGTGCAGTTCTGGCTTTGCTTCCTACCTGCTGGGCATCTCTCTGGGCTCATTTCTTTATTTGCAAAATGGGGAATAGGTATATATCCCCATAGTCACTGAAGAGACTAAAGGAGGTCTCACAGCCCTCAGCACAGTGAATGCAACTAAATTCTTATCCTTAATTCCTATTAGGGGAATTTCCTCTATCTGCAAACCAGCCTTGCCTTACCTTAGTTTAATGCAACTAGGTCTTCATTAGTGACTGCTCTGAGCCAGACAGGCCCTGGGCCAGGCTCAGGGGAGGCTGAGATGAACTGGACACATCCCTTGCCCTTGAAGAGCTCATCATCATTGAGCTCAGTGAGCCAGTGGACAAATCACACTGCAGGTGACCCGCAGGGACAGGATTGGCTGCACAGGGTCCCATCACCCCTGCCCATGGACTCCAGGGAGGTCGGAAGTCTGGGATGGCAAGCAGGAGTCTGCGCTGGCAGAGAGAAGCTTTCAGTGGTCTCTTTCTCCCAAGCCAGGGACTCTTTCTCCCCCTCTTCCCAGTCCTGTGTTTATTTGTGAGTGTATCTTCACAGCCATCATCATTTTCTTCATTGAGGAAAACGGAGAGAGGGACAAAGAGAGAGGGAGGAAAGGAGGAAAGAAGGAAGGGAAGGAGAAAGTAAGGAAAGAAGAAGGGAAGAGAGGAAGAAGAGGAGGGAGGAAGGAATGGATGAGGGAAAGAAGAAAGGAAAGAAATAGGGAAAGAAGGGAAGGAGGAGGGGAGGAAGGAAGGAGGGAAGATAAGGAGGAAGGAAGGAAGAAGGGGAGAGAGGAGGGAAGGAAGGAAGAGATGGTGGAAGGAAGGAGGGGAGGGAGAGAGGAAGGAAGGGATGGAGGGAGGGAGGAAGTAGGGAAGGAAGGAAGACAAAATGGAAGGGAAGGAGGACGGGGGAAGAAAGAAGGAAGGGAGGAAAGGTAAGCAATTTGAAAGTCATTAGGAGTCAATCACCAAGGAAACTGTCTATGTCTGCTTGAATACCAGGGCCTTAATGCTATTTAAACTTTTTAACTGTTTAACTTTCACGTATCCATTCCTGCATGCCAGGTAGGCCCTGTCCTAAGCACTCTGCATGCATTATCTAATCACAGCATCTCCCATCAGCCATGGTCACCACCCTGGGATGTAACACTTAAGAAGAGTCCTTCTTCCTTTTATGGGTGAATCCTCCTCTCTTTGGGCCCATTGTTTCTTTCTTTGGTTTCTTCTTCTCGTTTCTGGAATCTAACTGAGGCATAAGATAAGCCCTTTGTTCAGCTCCCACTTATAAGTGAGAACATGCAGTGTTTGGTTTTCTGTTTCTGTATTAGTTTGCTAAGGATAATGGTTTCCAGTTTCATCCATGTCCCTGCAAAGGATGTGATCTCATTCCTTTTTATGGCTGCATAGTATTCTATGGTGTATATGTACCACATTTTCTTTATCCAATCTATCATTGAGGGGCATTTGGGTTGATTCCATGTCTTTGCTATTGTGAATAGTGCTGCAATGAACATTATGTGTGCATGTGTCTTTATAATAGAATGATTTCTATTCTTTTGGGAGTATACCCAGTCATGGGATTGCTGAGTCATGGACACAGCTGGGGCTTGTTGGAGGAGGTGGAGGAGAGTGGGGAGAACATTAGGGAAAAGAGCTAATGCATGCTGGGCTTAATACCTAGGTGATGGGTTGATAGGTGCAGCAAACCACCATGACACACATTTACCTAAGTAACAAGCCTGTACATCCTGCACATGTACCCTGGAACTTAAAAAGTAAAATAAAATAAAAGTCATGTAATGAAAAACATTAATTTAGCTCAGTGTATCCTCCCTCCAGTTGATGAGGTCAGAGATTCATGGTCCTTGCAGTGACATTGGAGGAGCCTTAATGGACATAAGAGCCTTCCTGGGTTGGAAAGAGTGTCCTTAAAACCGATGCCAATGAGCCTGTCACAGCCACACTCACCCAAACTTAGGGTGCCCATATCTGTTCATCCATGGAGACTTGGGAGAACCTTAGAATACCCCATTCCTCACAGAGGCCAAGATCCCCTGCGAGCCCAGTGAATCCATTTGACCTCTTCTTTAGAAAAATCCACAAACACAATTAAAGAAAGCACAAGGGATTAGAATCCTTAAATACAGACTGTAAATATTTTTTCTTGGCTCAAGTGATTCATTTTCTCCCCTGAATTAGTTGCTAATATTATAACATTGAGAAATTTTATATAAAAATCTGAATTTCTGGCTTCTCTTGGAAAAAGAATGACAAAATGTGGTGGCACTGGATCCCCATGCCTGCTTGGCCACAGTGAACTAGAGCTGAGCAGTGAGTAGGCCACCCCCTTCAGATGGGTGCATGGTCTCCAATTTGCGGCCGTCCCTCTATTCCTGTAGTATCTCCAGTAATGAGGCAGAATGCCAGATACCAACCTAGCATGACATGCACCCTGCAATTTTTAAATGTATATTATATAAAATATTATGTATAGTTGAATTAACATATTCATTATCAATTACCTGCATCTCTGCTTCTATAAAAATTAGGAAAACTGGGCAGAGAGGATCCCCCCTTTTTATGAAAAAACTTGCCTTTTTATTGACTAGCTCATCTGTTTCAATTTTCTAACTCATAGGCATTGCTCTCAGGCAAGGAGTAGCAAACTGTGTGGAAAACAGTTCAGTGATTCTTCAAAAAGTTAAACTTTGAATTACCATACGACACAGAATTCCTCTTCTAATTTAATTGCTATGTACTCAATATAATTGAAAACAGGTTGTCTTTTCTTTTTCTTTTTCATTTGGGAAGGAGAGCTTCATTTCTCATAAAGCTTTGCAGCCTGCAGGATGGCCATGCAGACATGCTGGGAAGCGTAGCCTCCAGTCAGAAGCTGGAAACAGATGCTTCAAGGGAGAGGCAAAGGGAACAGGGATTTATGCTGAGTGGGGTGGCCGAATATACATATGCAATAAGCTTAGGAGGAGTCATGAATATTTATGAAAGGAGAACTGTGCACTTATGCAGTTGAGCTGCATGCCCCTTCAGGGGTCCCATGCCAAAATAAATGGCAGTGTTTGATCTGAAGGTAGAGTTTTTGGCTCTCTGACATCAGTAAGTGAAGCAGAAGACACGAAAACCCCAGTGTGCATTCTCCGTAGGCTAGGCAGAACCACTCCATAGTTGGTGATCTCTTACCGGGAAGAAATGCTGGTTGATTGCTTTGTTAAAATTGCAAAAGGAGGGGGTAGCAGCCAGGCAGTTCGTTGATATCAGCAGTGGAGTCTGTTGAAAGGGCTGGTTTCTGTTAGCCCTTAGGGAAAGAAGTGTAAGACAGTTAGCAAGGCAGGAATTTTAATGAGGCGTGTCTGACCTCCCATCCTGTCCTGGCTGAGAACTCAGTTTTCAAGGTTTCTTTGGGGTCCCCTTGGTCAAGAGTGAGTCTGTTCAGTTGGTTGTGGGGAGGGTTAGAATTTTGTTTTCATTTCTCATTTTGCCTCTTTTGGTCAAGTTTTGCCAGAGGCAGCATTGATGGCTAAACTTCTGTTTCATCCAGTATCATTGCTGGGGTGGTGTGGCTGCCTGCCCAGGGTCCTTCCAGGCCCTTGGTCAGTCCCCTATGACCAACGGATTTAGAGTCAAAAGACTGACAGCCAATTTAAACATTCCAGGTGACAGGAAGGGAGGTGTGCAGGCACTCATCAACCCTGAAAACCTTTTCAGCAATATAAGAGCCAAAAATCAAAGCCAAAAACAAGGTTACAAATTTGACTGATCTATAAATTCTATGCATAGAGCTACTGCAATCTTGGTTTTAGTTAGACTTGTAGCAATTCTCTATATAAAACAAGCATTTAGCTAAAATCACTTAAGCTGAGGAAGTGGGAGACTCTTGTTGTGTGAGGAAGTTAGAGACTTTTGTTGTGCTGCAACACTTTTTGTAGTCGCTTTAGTAATTTGGGCTAAGGTGGCTGAAAAATTTCTTATCATATTTCTATTTGCATAAATCCCATAACTAGGAACAACTATACCCAGAAGGCTCTGTCACCAAGTATCTTGATATCCTCTTGGTAATTCTCTTTTAATTGTATGGAAAGTAGGAATTTTTCCATGACTGAGATGGTTGGAAAAGAGACCACATAATGACCAAGGAAGCAAAGTTCCTCCATGTGCCAGCTGCTCAGGCATCTGTTTGCCCATCCTTGAAGTGCAGACTGAACTAATACTATCCCTTGAAACCGGCCCTTACAATCTCAGCTCCCACCTTTTCCGAGATAGTTCCTGGTCCTAGAGGGAGAGTGCTTCTATAGTTTTGGCAACAGGGCTTTGGCAATGAAAAAGAGCTTGGGCCCAGTGGGATTCCAAATAAGGGAGGTTTGCAAGCTTCATCAAATCATCTCTAGCCTTCAGAATACCATAATTCTGGGGAAATAGGTTTTCAAACAAATACCTATATGCAAATGTTCATAGGAACATATCATATTCTTAATAGCAAAAAGGTAGAAACAAACCAAATGTTCATCAGCAGATGAGTGGATAAAGAAATTATGCTGTCTGTGTGTATGTGTGTGTGTATCACACAATGAAATATTATTCAGCCATAGAAAGGAATCAAGTACGATACATGTTACAACGTGGGTAAATGTCAAAAATGCTATAGTTTGTAAAAGAAGTCAGATGCAAAATGCCACATATTATGTGATTCCACTTAAATGAAATATCCTGAATAGTAAAATCCATGTAGACAGAAAGCAGATTGGTAATTCCAGGGACTGGGAGAAGTTGGGTTGGGAGGAATGAGGAGTGATTGATTAGTGGGTACAGGGTCTCCTTAAGGGGTGATGAAATAGTTTGGAACTATATAGAGGTGATGTTCATGCACCACTGGGAATATACTAGAGGCCACTGAATCGTAATGGTTAATTTTATTTTATGTGAATTTTGCTTCAGTTGAAAAAAGAAAATCCTGGCTCACTGCCTGTTTTGTACAGACCACAAGCTAAGAGTATGTTTTCACATTTTTAAGTAAGTGGGAAAAAAATCCAAAGAAGAATAATGATATGCGAACATTATATGAAATTAAATTTTAGTGGCCATAAATGCAGTTTTATTGGAAAACAGCCACACTCATTCATTTACATATAGCCTATGGATGCTTTCATTTTATCACAGCAGAGCTGACTAGTTGGGAGAGACTGTATAGGCCACAAAGTCTAAAATATTTGCTATCTGGCATTTTACTGAAAATGTTTGCTGGGCCTAGCTCTAGATCCTTCTCAGCTGGATGATGGAAGTCAGGTGGGAATTCCTGAGATTGGAATGGTTGGCAGGCTCTTGCCTGGAGGCAGAGAGATCAACAAACAGGCTACCTTTTAATTTTTTTTTTTTTTTAATTTTTTTGAGACCAAGTCTTGCTCTGTTGCCTAGGCTGGAGTGCAGTGGCGTGATCTTGGCTCACTGCAACCTCCACCTCCCGGGTTCAAGCAATTCTCTGCCTCAGCCTCCTGAGTACCTGGGATTACAGGTGTGTGACACCACGCCCAGCTAATTTTTGTATTTTTAGTAGAGATGGGGTTTCACCATTTTGGCCAGGCTGGTCTTGAACTTCTGACCTCATGATCCACCCACCTCAGCCTCCCAAAGTGCTGGGATTATAGGCATGAGCCACTGCGCCCAGCTGAGGCTGCCTTTGATATTGGGTGTGTTGGTCTCCTGGGGCTGATGCCAAAAGTACTGCAAACGGGGTGGCTTAGAACAACATTTATTCTTTCACAGTCCTGGAGGGACTGTGAAGATCAAGATGTGGGCAGGGCCATGCTCTCTCTGAAGGTTCTAGGGGAGGGTCCTTCCTTGCCTCTTCCAGCTTTTGGTGGTAGCCAGCATCCTTGGCATTCACTGGCTTGTCGACACATCACTCCAGTCTCTGCCTCTGCGGTTTTGTAGTGTTCTCCCTGTCTGTGTTCCTGCATCCTCTCCCCTCTGCATGGGTCTCTGTGTCCATTTTCCCCTCTGCTTAGAAGTCATTGGATTAGGGCCCGCACAAACCCAGGGTGGCCTCATCTGAACTTGATTACATCTGCAAAGACCTGATTTCCAAAGAAAGTCATATTTGGAGTTTCCAGGAGAATGTAAATTTCGGGGGATGACACTATTTAATCTAGTAATTAGGTACCCCTTCCCCTCACCAAGGTCTTTGATTCTAAACAAGTAAGCACAGACAATTTATGTCTTGTCAGATGCACTCGGAGGCTGAGTAGAAGTGAACAGAGAGAGACAAATATTAGCTAAGCACCTACTAAATGCTAGGCATTGTTCTAAGCACTTGGTTGATCCTATGAGGAGCTTAGGAACTTGCCCAAAGTTTTGTAGCTGACAAGTAGCAGAACTAAGATGCCAACCCCAGCAACTGGACTCCAGAGGCTCATGTAATCCTACAGCCACCAGGCATGGTTGCTGCTTAAATTCTCATATTTCAGGTAAGTAAGTACACAGTCTTAGAGAGGACAAAAGACTCATCCAGGGCAAAGCTGAGATGTGACCTCAGGACAGTAACCTTGCTCTTTCCAGAACATAGGAGTCCCCAGAAACCCTCCTCTCCCCAATGCCTATGCCTTTAACATTTCTTCCTTGCAAGTAAAGAGAACATCTTTTGCCTGCCCTCTCCGCAGGGTGATATCTAGGGATGAAAGAAGCTAGATGTAAAAAGAATCATCTGGAGGCTTTGAGTGGGGTTTGGAAAACCCTGAGCTGGCTCTAAGCATTCACCCATGAAAACCCCTTTCAGCCTTTAGAGAATCAAGGTCCTATTGACAAAGTGCAAAGATGTTGACATTCCCTTGGAGACTGTACTTGCTGTCTGCTCCAAGGTAAGAGGCATAGATCAGGCCTGTGAATGTGCTTCTTTAGGAGTTCATCAATCCTGCCTTTGTTTTGTACATAAGCGAGAATGATCACATTGAACAAATCCATCATTAGGTTGTGTTCCTTTCTACAAGAATAGAAATGCCAGGTGAAGAAGATGGAGGGTGTGGTCCAGGGATACATTCAGAGCCAAACTCCATGGAGAATGGGGGCAGGTGTCAGATCACATTGGCTTTGAAAACACGTCTGATTGCGTATGCACCCATCCATCGGGCCCAGATTCGACACCTCTTCCTTTCCTCACTGACTATCAATCCCATGGCTTTTGAAAAACCTGGGAAGATTGCACGTTAGGATTTGGTTTGCTGACTTTGAGAATTGGGAACCTGGGACTGCTTTGTGAATTTATGTTTTCCTCTTGCATAGTTGCAATCAAATTGTCTTTGAGTGTTGGCCCTGAGTTCCTTTTTGGGCTCAGACCCATTTCTCAGTGATTACCCAGGATTGGTTATTTTGTCCTTAGGTACAGGGTTGAGTCATTACAGCTGGGAGTGGTGGCCGCTCCGAGAACTTGCTGGTCACTCTAAGAAGACAATGAGCCATTTGTCTGGTGGAACCCGTGGCAGCTTGACAAACCTGGGAGGGCTACAGAGGTGACAGGCTTTGGCATTGTAGTACCCAGGCTCGTTCCAGGTCTGAACAATATTAGGTGGGATCTTTTGTGATCTTTCCTTGTTCCCCATCTCTTACCATCGTCTCCCACCCCCATGGTCACTATTCAACCCACTTGCTTAATAAATAGTTGACAGTATGGTCAAGAGCTTTAAGACGTTGGAGTCTTCTTCAATGATCTCCCCTCTTCTTTTGCATTCTTGATATTTTTGATCTAGGGCAGTGGTTTTCAGTCTGGGGAAATGTTGCCACTCCACCCCCAGGGACATTTAGAAATGTTTAGAGACATATGTTTCAGTCACAGCTTGGGGAGGACAGTGCTTCTGGTATCTAGTAGGTAAGAGGCCAGGGATGCTGCTGACTCTCTTACAATGCACAGGACAGCCCCCGCCGGAGAGAATGGTAGAGCTCCAAATGTCAACAGTGCTGAGGTTGGGAAACTCTTGATTTAGGTCAGTGGTTTTCCTAGTTTAGTTCCAAGAGGAGCAGCGTTGGTATCATTTATCTTCTGGAACTTGTTAGAAATGCAGATGCTTTGTTTCCGTGAATCAACAGCTCTGGGAGAGGGATCTAGCGATTGGTGTTTTAACAACCACCCTTCCTCTAGGACTCTGATGCATGAAGTTTGGGAATCCAGTCCTGGAGTCATTAGTGCTATAAAAGGCCAAGAGAGCTGGGCACAGTGGCTCATGCCTGTAATCCCAGCACTTTGGGAGGCCGAGGCTGGTGGATCACAAGGTCAGGAGTTCAAGACCATCCTGGTCAAGGTGGTAAAACCCCATCTCTACTAAAAATACAAAAATTAACTGGGCATAGGGGCAGGTACCTGTAATCCCAGCTACTCAGGAGGCTGAGACAGAGAATTGCTTAAACTTGGGAGGCAGAGATTGCAGTGAACTAAGATCATGCCACTGCACTCCAGCCTGGGCAACAGAGCGAGACTCCATCTCAAAAAACAACAACAACAGCAAAGGCCAAGAAAGGCAGTTGCAGGTGAGGGTCTCATAAAATGGCTAAGACGCAACCGACTTTGGAGTCCAGCTTCTCAGTCCCTATTGTGTTTCTATCCCATTTGAAGTTATTTCAAATTATGAGGTTGGTCCACAAGTTATTACAGTTTTTGCCATTATACAAATAGCTAACACTCAACATCAGTGCCTCCCATCAGTCTGAGAGGCCAAATCATTTTCTAGGTAAATTAGAACACTGGTAAATGACTGTTACAGGTGAGAGCATGCATTTGGTTTTTTCTCATGGTGCCTTCCCTCGTGGACTTAGTAGATTAAATTGTTTATTTCCAGAAGAGGTTCGGGGAGGACTTCATTTGTTTTGATTTTCATGGAATATTGAATCTTATTCACAGATATTACCAGGCCAGACCCATCACTTCAGGCTTCTAGGTCACATACAGGATAAACAGACTTTTTGTTTTTTACTGTAGGAAATTCCTGATAAAGTAGCAAGAAATTCCCCACTCCTCTGCAAAGGACATGAGCATACAGTTCTCAAAAGAGAATATACAGATGGCCACCAAACATGAAAAATGCTCAAAATCATTAATTATCAGGGAATGCAAATCAAAACCATGATGCAATACTTCCTGCAAGAATGGCCATGATTTAAAAAAATCGAAAAGTAATAGATGTTGGTGTGGATGTGGTGAAAGGGGAACACATTTATACTGCTGGTGGGAATGTAAACTAGCACAACCACTATGAAAAACAGTATGAAGATTTCTTAAAGAACTAAAAGTAGAACTACCATTCAATATAGTAATCCCACTAACGAAGTCATTATATGAAAAAGACACTTGCACATGGATGTTTATACTGGCACAATTTGTAGTTGCAAAAATATGGAACCAGTCCAAATGCCCATCAGTCAATGAATGGATAAAGAAAATATGGTATATAGATATACACCATGGACTACTACTCAGCCATAAAAAGAAATGAAACAACGGCATTTGCAGCAACCTGGTTGGAGTGGGAGACCATGATTCTAAGTGAAGAAACTCAGGAATGGAAAACCAAATATTATATCTTCTCACTTATAAGTGGGAGCTAAGCTACGGGAATGCAAAGGCATAAGAATGATGTAATGGACTTTACGGACCCAGTGGGAAGGGTGGGAGGGGGCTGAGGGATAAAAAGCTACACATTGGGTACAGTGTTCACTGCTTGGGTGATGGGTGCACCAAAATCTAGAAATCACCATTAAAGAACTTATCCATGTAACCAAAAACCACCTTTAACCAAAAACCTCCAACATAAGGAGGAGTGGGGAATTTCTCTTTTTTTAAAGAAATTCTCTAAAAAAGAGAAATTCCCCACTCCTCCTTATGTTGAGCAAGTTACTAAACTTCTCTGATTCACAGCTTTCTCTTCCGTGAAATGGGAGAAAGTCCTGAACTCTCAGGTTGCTGTGAGGGTACTGGACATAGAACACCAGGCGTGGAGTAGGAGCTTGATGAATAAATGTCCATTTATGCATGTTATTGGAAAGAGTTGGGATGTATCAGGTTGCTGCAAAGTACTATTAGGTTGATGCAAAAGTAATTGGTGAATATTAACTACGTGGCTGTATTGGTTTCCCGTTGCTGCTGCGACAAATGATCATAAAATCAGTGGCTGAAAACAACACAAACATTTTTTTAATAATTCTGGAGGTCGTAATTCCAAAACAAGTCTTGCGGGGCTGAAATCAGGGCACTGGTAGGGCTGCTTCCTTGTAGAGGCTCTCCAGAAGAATGAGCCTCTACATCTTTCCCATCTGCAAGACACAGCCCTCTTTCCTTGGTTCGTGGCTTTGCATCACCTTTTCTCTCTTCTTTCCTGTTGTGGTCCCATCACCTTCTTCTTCCTTTGATCCTCTTGCCTCTCTTTCATTAAGGATCCTTATAATTATATCTCTGGCTCACCTGGATAATCCAGGCGGATTCCCCCATCACAAGATCCTTTATTTAATCACCTCTGCAAAGTCCCTTTTGCCATATAAAGTATTATGTTGGTGCGAAAGTAATTGCCATTAAAAGTAACAGCAAAAATTGCACTTACTTTCGCATGAACCTAATAACAGTCACTGATTCCAGCGATTAGCACCTGAAATCTTTGGCAGGGTAGGGGGAGGCATTATTCAGTCTACCACAGTGACTAAAGTCATTAGCCACTCTATAGATAAACCCCTCTGGTCACCAAGGAAGAGGGATTGACTTAGGCCCAAGAATTCAGCTGTCTCTTGTTTGAGACATCTGCTGTATACCACTACTACATTGATGATATTTTCCATGCCATATACAGGAGATACATAAAAAAGAAAAAGGAGATAGTACTGGTCATGGAGAAAAAAAAAATCTAAGCCCAAAAACAGTGTATGGAAGAGGCTAAAATCACCATTCCAGAAAAAGAAAGATTCAGTCACATGAAGGGAAGATGTGAAGTATTTATCTACGAACCACAGTGCTTTATCAAAGCAGCCCAGAATCTAGAAATCGCCATTAAAGAACTTATCCTGTTTTTCTAATTGAATACTTTTTATTTCTTTTTCTTGCCTGATTGCCCTGGCCAGAACTTCCAATACTATTTTGAATAGGAATGGTGAGAGAGGGCATCCTTGTCTAGTGCCAGCTTTTAAAGAGAATGCTTCTAGTTTTTGCTCATTCAGTATGATATTGGCTGTGGGTTCATTGTAAATAGCTTTTATTATTTTGAGATACATTCCATCAATACCTAGTTTATTGAGAGTTTTTGCATAAAAGGCTGTTTAATTTTGTCAAAGGCCTTCTCTGCATCTATTGAGATGATCATATGGTTTTTGTCTTTGGTTCTGTTTATGTGATGGGTTACATTTATAGATTTGTGTATGTTGAACCAGCCTTGCATCCCTGGGATGAAGCCTACTTGATCATGATAAATAAACTTTTTGATGTGCTGTTGCATTTTGTTTGCCAGTATTTTATTGAAGATTTTTGCAGTGATGTTCATCATGGATATTGGCCTGAAGTTTTCATTTTCAGTTGTGTCTCTGCCATGTTTTGGTATCAGGATGATGTTGGTCTCATGAAATGAGTTAGGGAGGATTCCCTCTTTTTGTATTATTTCGAATAGTTTCAGAAGGAATGGTACCAGCTCCCCTTTATACGTCTGGTAGAATTTGACTGTAAACCTGTCTGGACCTGGACTTTTTTTGGTTGATAGGCTATTAATTGCTGCCTCAACTTCAGACCTTGTTATTGGTCTATTCAGGGATTCAACTTCTTCCTGGTTTAGTCTTAGGAGGGTGTAAATGTCCAGGAATTTATCCATTTTTTCCAGGTTTACTGGTTTATGTGCATAGAATTGGTTGTAGTAATCTCTGATGATAGTTTATATTTCTGTGGAATCGGTGGTGATATCCCCTTTATCATTTTTTATTCCATCTATTCAATTCTTTTCTTTTCTTTTTTATTGGTCTGGCTAGTGGTCTGTCTATTTTGTTGATCTTTTCAAAAAACCAGCTCCTGGATTTATTGATTTTTTGAAGGTTGTTTGTGTTTCTAGCTCCTTCATTTCTGCTCTGATCTTAGTTATTTCTTGTCTTATGCTAGCATTTGAATTTTTTTGATCTTGCTCCTCTAGCTCTTTCAATTTTAATGATAGGGTGTCAATTTTAGATATTTCCTCACTTCTTATGTGGGCATTTATTGCTATAAATTTCCCTCTAGGCGCTGCTTTAAATGTGTCCCAGAGATTCTGGTACATTGTGTCTTCATTCTCATTGGTTTCAAAGAATATATTTATTTCTGCCTTCATTTCATTGTTTATCTAGTCATCATTCAGGAGCAAGTTGTTCAGTTTCCTTGTAGTTGTGCAGTTTCAAGTGAGTTTCTTAATCTTGAGTTCTAATTTGATTGCACTGTGATCTGAGAGACTGTTTGTTATGATTTCCGTTCTTTTGCATTTGTTGAGGAGTGATTTACTTCCAATTATGTGGTCAATTTTAGAGTAAATTGTATTCTGTGGATTTGGGGTGGAAAGTTCTGCAGATGTCTATTAGGTCTGCTTGGTCCAGATTTGCATTCAAGTCCTGTGTGTCCTTGTTGATTTTCTGTCTCGTTGATCTGTCTAATATTGACAGTGGAGTGTTAAAGTCTCCCACTATTATTGTGTGGGAGTCTAAGTCTCTTTCTAAGTCATTAAGAACTTGCTTTATGTGTCTGGGTGCTCCTGTATTGGGTGTGTTTATATTTAGGATCGTTAGCTCTTCTTGTTGCATTGATCCTTTTACCATTATGTAATGCCCTTCTTTGTCTCTTTTGATCTTTATTTGTTTAAAGTTCATTTTGTCAGAGACTAGGATTACAACTCCTGCTTTTTTTCTCTCTCTCTCTCCATTTGCTTGGTAAATTTTCTTCCATCTCTTTATTTTGAGTCTGTGTGTGTCTTTGCACATGAGCTGGGTCTCCTGAATACAGCACACTGATGGGTCTTGACTTTTATCCAGCTTGCCAGTCTGTATCTTTTGATTGGGGCATTTAGGCAGTTTACATTTAATGTTAATATCGTTATTTGTGAGTTTGATCCTGCCATTTTGTTACTGGCTGCTTGTTTTGCCCGTTAGTTGATGTAGTTCTTCATTGCATCATTGGTCTTAACCATTTGGTACATTTTTGTAGTGGTTAGTACTGGTTGTTCCTTTCCATGTTTACTGTTTCCTTCAGAAGTTCTTGTAAGGCAAGTCTGTTGGTGATGAAATCTCTCAGCAATTGCTTGTTCATAACGGATTTTATTTCTCCTTTACTTATGAAGCTTAGTTTGGCTGGATATGAAATTCTAGGTTGAAAGTTCTTTTCTTTAAGTATGTTGAAAATTGGTCCCCACTCTCTACTGGCTTGTAGGGTTTCTGCCAAGAGATCCACTGTGAGTCTAATGGGCTTCCCTTTGTGGGTGACCTGACCTTTTTCTCTGGCTGCCCTTAGCAATTTTTCCTTAATTTCAATCCTGGTGAATCTGATGATTATGTGCCTTGGGGTTGCTCTTCTTGAGGAATATCTTTGTGGTGTTCTCTGTATTTCCTGTGTTTGAATGTTGGCCTGCCTTGCTAGGTTGGAGAAGTTCTCCTGGATAATATCCTAAAGAGTCTTTTCCAGCTTGGATTCATTCTCCCCCTCATATTCAGGTACACTGATCAAGCGTAGATTAGGTCTTTTCACATAATCCCATATTTCTTGGAGGCTTTGTTTATTTATTTTCACTCTCTTTTCTCTAATCTTGCCTTCTCATTTTCTTTCATTGAGTTGATCTTCAATCTCTGATATCCTTTCTTCTGCTTGATCGATTCAGCTATGGAAACTTGTGTATGCTTTGTGAAGTTCTTGTACTGTGTTTTTTAGCTCCATCAAGTTGTTTATGTTATTCTCTAAGCTGGTTATGTTCTTCTCTAAGCTGGTTATGTTCTTCTCTAAGCTGGTCCTTCTCTAAAAAGGTTAGCATTTCATGTAACCTTTTTTCAAGGTTAGCATTTCATCTAACCTTTTTTCAAGGTTTTTAGTTTCTTTGCATTGGGTTAGAACATGTTCCTTTAATGCAGAGAAGTTTGTTATTACCCACCTGCTGAAGCCTCCTTCTGTCAATTCATCAAATTCATTCTCTGTCCTGTTCTGTTCCCTTGCTGGTGAGGAGTGGTGATCCCTTGGAGGAGGAGAGGCATTCTGGTCTTTGATGGTTTCATCCTTTTTGTGCTGCCATTTGCTTCCATCTTCTTGGATTTATCTGCCTTTGATCTTTGAAGTTGATGATTTCGTATGGGGTCTCTGAGTGGATGTCCTTTCTGTTGATGTTGAAGCTCTTTCTTTTTGTTTTTTTTTAGTTTTCCTTCTAACAGTCAGGTCCCTCAGCTGTAGGATTGCTGGAGGTCCACTCCAGACCTTGCTTGCCTGGGAATCACCTGTGGGGTTTACAGAACAGCAAGTATTGCTGCCTGATCTTTCCTTGGTAGCTTCGTCCCAGAAGGGTACCCACCAGGTGTCAGCCAGAGCTCTCCTGTATGAGGCATCTTTTTGGTTATACAGGGGTTAGGGAGCTGCCTGAGGAGGCAATCTGTCCGTTTTCTGCCTGCAGAGGTGCTGCTGGGCTGTCAGGAACTCAGTCCAGCTGCTGTGTAAGCTTCCTCTGGCTTTTGTTTACACAGGTATGTTTAGACCTGTCTCAGCAATGGCAGATGCCCTTCCCCCTACTAAGCTCCATTGTCCTGGGTTGAGCTCAAACTGATTTGCTGGCTGCAAAACTCCCGAGCAGAGGGCTTCAGTTTGTTGGTCTTTGTGGGGGTGGGACCTGCCCAGCTATATCACCTGTCTCCCTGCTTTCAACTCCCCATCTTTCTGGGGAGCGGGTAGCTCCATCCCACAGGCACTCTCGATGCTGGTCAAAACGTCCACCCAGATCTGGTGCCAACAACCTGCAGTGCTGGCTGGAGCTGCTGTTCAGATCTATGCTGTTAACTCACGGTGCTTTTCAGCCCAGAGGGGATGTACTGGTCTGGAGGTTGCAGAGACTATGGGAGAAGCGCGGTTTCTGAACCAGAATGCCATGGTTGGGGGAAGTCCCTGATCCTCCAGTTAGTTGCCCTTCCCAAATGAGGCAGTGCCCTGCCTTGCCTTGGTTTACCCTCCTTGGGCTACACCCACTGTCCAGCCAGTCCCATTGAGATGAACCTGGTGCCTCTGTTGGAAATGCAGAGATCACTTGCCCTCTGCATCTCTCTGGCTGGGAGCTGCACTCCGAAGCTGTTTTTATTCGGCCATCTTGGCGGATTCCCTCCTGATGTTAATTAATTAAAGCAAAATTGTTTATGCCCAGGAGAACATGTAAAATAAATAAATAATTCCTTTGAAGGAGACCCAATAGTGAAAGGGCCCTATCACTGTGTTTTGCTATGAGGTGATGTCTGGGTGGGTGTTCATTGGCACGTTATGGCAGGTGGCAAGTACGCATTGGTTGTCAGAGTGAGATGCCTGGTGATATGGTTTGGCTGTGTCCCCACTCACATCTCATCTTGAATTATAGCTCCCATAATTCCCACTTGTCATGGGAGGGACCCTGTGAGAGGTTATTGAATCATGGGGGCAAGTCGTTCCCATGCTGTTCTCGTGTTAGTGAATAAGAATCATGAGATCCAATGGTTTTCTGAAAAGGAGTTCCCTGATACACGTTTCATCTTGCCTGCTGCCATGTAAGACATGCATTTCACCTTCCACCGTGATTGTGAGGCCTCCCTAGCCAAGTGGAACTGTGAGTTCATCAAATCTCTTTTTCTGTATAAATTACCCAGTCTCAGGTATGTCTTTTTTTTTTTTTTTTTTTTTTTGAGACAGCGTCTTCCTCTGTTGCCAGGCTAGAGTGCAATGGCGCGATCTCAGCTCACTGCAGCCTCCACCTCCTGGGTTCAAGGGATTCTCCTGCTTCAGCCTCCGAGTAGCTGGGATTATAGACACGTGCCACCACACCCAGCTAATTTTTATATTTTTAGTAGAGATGGGGTTTCACCATATTGGGCAGGATGGTCTGGATCTCTTGACCTCATGATCCACCTGCCTTGGCCTCCCAGAGTGCTGGGATTACAGGCATGAGCCACCATGCCTGGCCAGGTATGTCTTTATTAGCGGCATGAGAACAGACTAATACACCTGGACGAGTAGCATCAACATCACCTGGGAATTTATTAGAAATGCAGATTCTCAGGCCTTGCTCCAGATTTAACTGAATTCAAGACCTGGCCGCAGGGTCCAGTTAGCTGTGTTTTAACAAGCTCCCCACGTGATCCTGATGCATGCTGAAGTTTATTTTAATAGTTTTTCTGAGATACAATTATAAATTCACCTTTTAAAAATAATTCAGTGGTTTTTAGTGTATAGAGTGTGCAGCCATCACTATTCTCTAATTCTAGAACATTTTCATCACCCCAAAGAAAACTCTTTGTACCTATGAGTTGTCACTCCCTATTTCCCTGCTCCCTCCCTGCAAGGCCCTGGTAACCTCTAATCTGCTTTCTCTATCCATAGATTCGCCTATTCCGGACATTTCATATAAATGGAATCATAAAACATGCAGCCTTTTGTGTCTGGCTTCTTTCTCTTAGCGTGATGTTTTCAAGGTTCATCCATGTCATAGCATGTATCCGCACTTCATTCCTTTTCATGACCAAATAATAATCCATAGTTTGTTTATACCACATTTTGTTAATCCATTTATCAATTATTGGACATATGGGTTGTTTTCACATTTCACCTATTATAAATAATGCTACTATGAGTACTCAAGTTTGAGAACCTCTGCATTGGAGAATTCATCTGAATCCAGAAATCTGGGTCTTGCTTTGCCAGTTCAGAAACCAGATTCTCTTAGAGTCAGACTAACATTAACTGGACTTTTGAGACTGATGTATAAAGTCAGAATGCCTGTTTTAAAAATATCCAGTGGGAACTCACAGTTGCAGGTACTGAGATTCCCCCAGCCCAAGTCATTAGCCCATTTCCCCTCTGCAGGCTGCCCTTCCAGAAAACCTTCATCAGGAGGTTTTCTGGTAAAATGGAGTAGAGACAAAGGGGACTTTGCTGCACGGAATATTTGAAGGGACAGCCTGTCTTCTCTGGGCAGAGTCATGTAGCATTTGAGGGGATAATCTCAAAGAGAAGACTGCCAAGGTACAGATCCTGCCTTACCATCTGCGAGCTGTGTGACTTAAAGGAAGTTATTCAACCTCTCTGAGCTACACTTTTTTCTTCTCTGTGATTTTGGGATAATAATAATATAAGAGAGTTGTTTCAGGATTGTTGGTAAGATTATTTGAGATAATACATGTACAGTGTATTAGTACCTGTGCCTAGTATATGGCACATACATGGGGGTATCACCACTTTTATGATAATTAACCATGTCATAGTTGGAGTGGGGCTGCCACTATGATAGTGGAATTCCACTATCTCCACAGGGACTGGAGATAGTGGAATTCAGCTGGCTAAATCTGTCTACATGACCCTACATATTGTCAACATTCTTCTGCTTATAAGTTAAACAGCTCAAACTGTTTTAAATGTTTTACAATGAGAATTGAATAGCAACTAGAGGCCAGGCATTGTGGTTCATGCCTGTAATCTCTGCACTTTGGGAGGCTGAGGTGAGAGGATTGCTCGAGGCCAGGAGTTCAAGACTGAGGCCAGGAGTTGAGGCCAGGAGTTCACTGGGCCACATAGTGAGACCTCGTGTGCTACCAGAAAAAAAAAAAAAAAAAAAAATCCAAAAATAAGCTGGATGCGGTGGCATGTGGCTGTAGTTCCAGCTACTCCAGAGGCTGAGGCAGGAGGATTGCTTGAGTCCCAGGAGTACATTCTGGGTGACACAGTGAGACCATATCTACAAAAAAGGGAAGGAAAGTAGAAGGGAGGAGAGGAGAGGGGAGGGAGGGAGGAGGAGGGAGAGGCGAGGGGAGGGGAGGGGAAGTTGGAGAGGAAGGAAGGGGAGGAAGGAAGGGAAGGAAAGGAAGGGAAAGGGGGAAGAAAAGGAAGGAAGGAAGGAGAGAGGGAGGGAGGGAAGAGAAGGAAAGGAGAGGAAAGGAAAAGAGGAAGGAAGGAAGAAGAGTAAAGGAGAAAGGAAGGAAGGAGGGGGAAGGAAGGAAGAGAGGGAAGAAGGAAGGAAGGGAGGGAGGAAGGAAGGAGAGGAGGAGGAAAGGAAGGGAGGGAGGGAAGGAAGCAAGCAAGCAAGCAAGCAAGCAAGCAAGCTGCAGAAGCTCCAGGGGCTCAAATGATGTGTCAGCCCTTTGTTCCCCTCTCTTTGCCTGAACCAGTCATCGTGGTCAGAACGTTGCGGCCTCACCAAACCATGGTCGGACGCCCTATTCCGAGATGGGCAGGGGCTCAGCCTGCTGTGGGACATGGAAAAGTAGTTGCCCAGTGGGAAACCATGCTGCTGCTACTTTCTTCAAAAGTGACTGATAGAGGGACAGGCCTACTAAGAGATTTTAGTGATGTGGTCTTTGAAGTATTGCCTCAGTTAATTATGATTTATAAACCCAGTGGAGCACTGTCTGCTTTTAAATTGTCACGTTAGAATTTGATCTACCCATGTTTAGGGCTCTGTTGTACTGGTGTGAATTCATCAGTGTAGGTTTGTTTATACCCAGGGGAATATGTAACATAAGTAAGTAAATAAATAATTAACTCCTTCATTGGAGACCCAATAGCAAGAAGGCCCCGTCACCGTGCTGGGCTACGAGGTGTGGTCTGGGTGGGTGTTTTGAAGAAAGAGGAGTGAGCGCTGAGCTTGCGCATGTGCCCTGAGCCACAGAGCTCTGTCCGCAGGATGGGCTGGGAGGGTCAGGCTCTGTCTCTCCTTTCATGGTGACTGAGCCCTGTTTTAGATCTGTTCATGCATTTAATGGATTGCATCAGGCTATGTAGATCTAGGTCCCTTCCCGTCTTTCTGGGCAGGGGTTTCCAGTTATGCACTGTTGACATCTGGAGCTAGACAATGTTGTGTTGGAGGAAGCTGTTCTGTTCGTTTGCAGCCTCCCTGGTCTCTACCCAGTAGTTACCAGTACCACTCCTCCCCCTCAGGTTGTGACAATCAAAAATGTCTGCACACATAGCCAAATGTCCCCGGGGGGATCAATACGGCTCACAATTGAGAACTGTTGCTCTAGGTTAACTTTGTGTATGTGGGAGGGCTTGGGCTGGTTTAACTCTTGTCGGGGAACTTCCTTCCTTATCTCCAAGTTATTGGGGGTACAGGGGCTCTCTGTATCCTCCCTCTACTGATAACACCTCTCACTGGTAAACCATAGGCCTGTTGCAGCAGTGGTCTCCTGCCCCAGAGGTCTCACTTTCAGGGATGCAGTCAGCACCTGCCACAACCTTGTCACCTCAGCAGGCTTCCTGGCCTCCTGGCCTCACTTGGGGTTGCTTCAGGAAGACTGGCTTTGGAATATGGACACCCAGTCTTGAACTTGTATGCTATCCATCACGGGGTTGTTCCCACCGTGTCTGCAAACTACAGACAGCATGGCACCCCTTTGGATGGCACTTTAAGTCTCAGGAAACTGAGAGAGAGAAGCAATCTATTGCCTGAAGTTCAGAGCCCCGCAGTGCCTGGGATGCCTGTTGTCTTGGATTTCTGAAAGCCTGGCTGGGGTCTTTGGCAGCAAGCTTATCTGGTCTGTCCCTGAGCAGTCCATCCAGGCAGTAAATTCCACAGAATTCTTCTGTAGGGGGATCTTCTCAGCAGCCCTTTGTTCTGTGGACAATTAACTTCCACTGAACATTAACTAGAGAGTGGCTACATAATTAAAAACATCATATTTCCATCAGGGGACAATTTCAGCTCAGACAACTCCGAATGGCTCTGATTTAAGATCCATAAACTCAGTTCAAGGCGATAAATATGTAAGTAATTGATGATGTATTGTGCGAGGAACTTAAGACCCATCTATCACAGCTGGGCAGGCGAGGGCTGTGGACACGCTCTGAGAACAGGATGATAGAAGGGGAATAAATGGTCAGAGACCTAGACAGTTCTGTCCTCTGCATAACTCATTGTGGCTTCTCTCTAGAGTCATGGCTTCCTTCGCAAAAGAGCCTCTTCTTCTATTTTGTCTTCCCCAGCCAGGAAGAGACACAGCTAAGAAAAGCTAAGGACAAGCAGCTCAATTGCTCTAGGGGGCATCTACCTCTTAATGCACTCCTACTATGTGCCAGGTACCTGCTAGATTTCCCAGTGTCTGAGCCCCAGGTAAACCCTGCAAGATGGATTTCATTGCCCCCATTTTACAGAGGAGGAGCTGCACAGAGGGAAAGAGTCAGGTGATAAGACACATAACAAGCACAGAGCTAGAATTCTGACTCAGGTCTGCACCTGTAAATTAATTCCATTTTGCCAATTCCAACTCAGGCAAAAGAGGGGATTTGCATCCCCCGGTTGCCTGGATTTGGGAACATGCATTCCACAAACAAGTCTTCACCAGTTTCTGGGTCCAAATGTCAAGCCCAACTTGCAGATTCCAGGCTGTGATCTGCATGTCTCCCATCTGCCCCCGCCCCGGACCTGTCAAGCTACTGCTGTTTCTGTTGGTTTATTTCAACGTGAGCACATTTACAATGGAAATTGATGGAACACAGGGCTGGCTGTTTTTCTTCCTTCACAGGGACATTTGCGGTGATGGCAGTGTGGGGCCTCTGTCAACTCTTGTTTTGTCCTCATTTAAGCCTGAGCCAGGCAAGGGAAGCCAGTTTCTTTCAATTAGCATTTTCCTTTGGGTCAAGGAGGACAGTCCTGTATCTATGTGGGTGGAGATGGCTCTGCACCCTAGCCAGGCCCCATGCTTCTCCAGGTCCCCAGGCTGCCTCTGCATATGCTCAGGGCTGCTCTCCCAGGACGGGGCACAAAAAGACCCCCATCCCGGCTCTGCTAGTGGTCTGGCCTCCTTCCTGAATATCTAGTATCTAAAGAGAGCTCATAGAACATAGTGCTCAGAAATGTGGGCTTTGCCTTCAAGGAAATCTAGGATCAAACTGCAGAGGATATTTTCCTTAGGTGACCCCTGAGCCTTAGTTTCTCCATTTGTAAAGTGGGGTCCTTCCAACCTGCTTCTCAGAGTGGATTGTTTGTTTATTCGTGTATTCATTCATGCAATACATAGTTGTGAAGATGCCACTCTGGGCCCATCATTGTGCTAGTTGCTAAGGATATAGGAGGGAATGAAACAGACTTGGTTGCTGTAGAGTCAACGGGCTAATTAACGGAAAAATTTAAGCCTGTGGTCTCCAAACTTGTCAGCACATTAGAGACCTTTTATAATTCTCCAGCACCTGGAGACTTTTTTAAGAGAAAAAAAGTAGAATAAAAGAGAAAAAAGAAAGAAAAAGAGGGAGAGAGAAAGAGAATCTTGCTCTATTGCTCAGGATTTCATTTAAATCTGTGAAATGCTTATGTAATTACTAAAAAGTGATTTATTTCCTATTATGTGATCACTTTTAGAATTTCCTATTATGTGATCACTTTTATATTATGATATAATATTGAAAAAAATATATGTTTTGTGGATGTGGGGTGGTAAGTTCTGTAAGTATTTATTGAATTTGCTTGTTCCAAGTCTGTGTTCAAATTGTATTTTTTTTCTCTCCATTAAATTGATAGATCTTCCTCCATCCCTTTATGTTAAATCTTTGTGTATCCTTGCCTATAAGAAAGGTCTGAATACAGAAATTTTTTAAGGGTTAGGAAAAGACTATTTAAAATTTTGCTTTTGATGTTTATTTTTATCCTAGAGGTTGTCATGTTCTATAATGCTAACTCTGGGCCAT
>CAUYQU010071055.1:0-19334 GCA_963574635.1 Cheracebus regulus | reverse complement strand
CTGTTTCTTAGTTTTCCTTTGGCGGATGCCCCTTCTCCACAGAGCCGGACCTTCCCGGGTTCGCTGTGCTTGCTGTGAGACTCTCAGTCTGCAGCGCTTCCAATTGCTGTTTTCCTTGTGGGGATGGGACCAGCCGAGCCCATCCGTCCCGAACACTCCGCACCAGGAAGCGCCGCGCTGGGGCGCTGGCAAAACAGCCGCGCCGGCCAAACGAGTCGCGCTGGCGACCCGTCTGGCTCCTCTGCCGGGAATCTCCTGGTCTGTGGGCTACAAAAATTCGTCGGAAAGTGCGGCGTCCACTCGTTCTCTGCGCTTTCACTGGGAGCTACATTCCTGAGCTGTTGCTAATCGGCCATCTTGGATCTCTCTCGAAATGAAGTTTTTTAATTTCTAGTTTTTGACTGAATGTAAATAAAACTGCTGGTCATATAGAAAGTTCCTGTGTCCAACCATTGCCCTCATTTCATTATTTGCTTCTACTCAATGTCTTGACTGTAGTATTGATGGTGGATAGAGTGATGAACTCTGCATTAACTGAAATAAACCAGTTATTTGAATATCCCTTGCTAATCAATAAGGTAATTAATGCATTGTAATTAGGAGGTAGAGCCTGTGAAACTTTGTTTTTTAATGCCATGGCAGAGATACCTCTAAAATAGACCAACAGATGCTTTGAGAAACTTCTTAAAATTTTCTGTGCTTCGTAGGGTTTCTTTATCAAATTATAAGAAATAATAAAAATGTAATTGGTGATGATGAGATAATTCTTTGAGCAAAACAATAGCTCTGTAAGTGAAGTTAAAAAGTTCATATTAACATTGATAAGAGATTTTAATATAGAATTATTTTTGAGATTTTTGAGAGCTGGAGAGATGGGGATGGGGGAATGAAGGAGCACTAAGGTTTGCTCAATTAATGACACATTTATGGATAATTTTTTGATGCTTAGGAAACCAATTTTATAAAAAATTATTCCAAGAAGTTATAAACACATTATAGATATGAATTAACTGCATATTATTAGTTTAAAAATTATTATTAGAGCATTTGTTACTTTTATATATCACATTAGATAATACTAAATTCTAATCTTTTGATTTTTCTAGCTCACAGACCTATTGTGGGTCTCCTTTTCAAGTTTTTTAGTGCATTGATCATTTAATATGTTACCTTTTAAAGTTTATTTTATTTTAGATTTAGGGGATACGTGTATATGTTTGTTACATGGATATATTGAGTAGTAGTAGGGATTGGACTTCTAATGTACCCATCACCCAAATAGTGAACATTGTACTCAATGTGTTATTTTTCAACCCTCACCCCTCTCCTCTCATTAGGAGATTTTTTTACAGTAGGTATTTTTGTTAGGATATCAGAGGTTGAAATAGTGGAACCCTTCTTAAAATGACCCATAGGTGACTCAGTTCATTTCTGTGCAGTACTTCTAAATTAGAGATTTTCTGACTTTCTAGTTGAGAACGATCATACAACTCATTGTCAAAACTTTTCAATCAAAGTGCTAGCCTTAATATAAATTTCCAACACCACAGTGGAGTCTGGGTACCATATAAAACTGATTGTCTTAGCAAAAAATTTGAAGCTTTCATAAATGCAGAACAATGCTGGTGAAGAGGAACCTGATTTTAAAATTATTACTTAAACCTAGGTTTTCAATAAAGAACAGAAATTGATGAGCATTTGAGGGAATAATAACCAATGATTACAGTCAAAATAGTCACTTCTTTGACATTTCTAGTATGGAAGTGTGAGGTGGAAGTGTTTGTTGGAACTGAGAGCTCCTCACTACCTCCAACTTAGGCAGCTTTAACTAGATCGGGAGAGTTCCAGTGTATAGTACCTAGCTGCAGGTGTCCACCCTAGGAGAAAGTGGAAAAGGGCCATGAATGAACAGATTCCACAAGTCTTGTCTGCTACTAAACCAACTGGTCAGTATTATTGTGGAAATAATGCATGAAAAAGTATACAGCACAGGTCCTGGCACATAGTAAATACCAAATACATGGTGGGTATTACTAAGGGAGGTAGCTTATTAGCTAAAAGCATAGACTCTGGAGTTTAACCATCTGTTTTTGTCTTGCTTCCACAATACCAGCTGGGTAAACTTGGAAATCTTATTTAACTTATCTGAGGCTTGTGAGATAAAAATAGCACTGCCTCATATGGTTGTCAAGGAGATAAATGAGTGAGAATATATATAATGCAATTAAAGCAACTCCTAGTATGTAGTAAGCACTCAATGTAAATATCAGCTATTTCTACTACAACTACAACTATGATCAGGATGATGACTACTACTGCTATCACAACTGCCTTCTGCAACTACTGTTATCTGGCTTATCTTGTTAGGAATTGGCTGGGAGCTTGTACAGGTGTTGGATAAGCAGGATTGAATAAGTCAGGAGCTGACTAATCTGACCAATTTGGGCAGAGCTGAAGCTTACTTTGTAACACCTAGGGAGCAAATGTGGAAAAACAAATTATCAAAAGGATTAAACTCTCTGATAAAACAAAACACATTTAGCAAGATTATAAAATTATTTATAAGTAAATCCTGAAATGACACTATTTTAATCACAGATTTAAGGCACACCAAATTCTTACCCCACATGAAAAGACCTGAACCCCAAGATTTATTAAGAAAAGACTTAATATGCTATACACTTTAAAATAATTTTCTAACAGTTATTTTGTGTACTGCAAAAGAATTGACTTTTTATTGTGTAAAATATATATAACAAAATTTACTATTTAAAATATTTTTATAGAGTTTGGTGACATTAAGTATATTTACATTGTTGGGCACCCATCATGACCATCCATCTCTAGAATATTTTCATTTTTCCAAACTGAAACTCTTTACCCATTAAGCAATAATTCTGCAGTTCCACTCCCCTTAAGTTCCTGGCAACCATTCTACGTTTTGTCTCAACAAACTTGGCTATTCTAGACACTTAATATAAGTAGACTCATAGAAGATTGTCCCTTTGTGTTTGGCTTATATCCCTTAGCATAGTATCTTCAAGGTTCATCTATGTTGTGGCATGCTTTAGAATTTTATTGTGTTTTAAGGCTGAATAATATATTTCATTGTATGTACATACCACATTTTGTTTAACCCATTCATTCATTAGTAAACATTTGGGTTGTTTTCACCTTTTTGCTATTGTGAATAATGCTGCTATGAATATTGGTATACCTGTAGTTATTTTTAAAGACTATTATGGAAATTTATTATAAAATCTATTATAGATTTTAATGGAAACTTAGTGTTTCCATTAAAATGTACTTTCTCCCTTAATAGTCAAAATTAATGAACTTTGCCTGTACTTCATTTATTTGATATTAGAATGGTACCCTAAAAGTGTAGTTATCACCTGCCTAGAGGGCTTGTTAAACAGTTACTGTGCCGTACCCCAGAGTTTCTCACCCAGCGGTTGATCTTATCCCACAGCCTGAGAATTTGCATTTCTAGTATGTTACCTAGTGATGCTATTGCTGCTGGTCTAGGGACCACGTTTTGAGAACCACTGTTTTATAGTATTGACTTAGTTGAGAAAAACAACCTCTGGCACTGGTTTTGACAATAGCTTTGTCACTTTGAGCAAGCATCTTTTCCTCTCTTCACCTAAAAACTGAGGTGAGTATACTAATATGTGTGAACTCTAGTCTAAAATTATATGTATATAACATATAACATATCCATAATATATATACATTAGCATCCTAGCAGGAAACAGATGGCATTCTCAAATTAGGATAATTTTAGGAGATGTATACAGAGATTAATTTACAAAGGTATGTAAAGGAAGGCGTAAAAGATAGTTCAGTTGCCCAAGTTAGAAATGGTAGTACCACTGCTTTCCCTAAGTCTCAAGGGAGAGGGAAGGGAGGAGTTATGCACAAGGATGGGTGGAGACAGCAGTCTTACAACAGATGAGCCTTTCAGTTGGCCCATGGGCTCCTTTCAGGAAAGAGGCCTGGAGAATAAACTCCTCCCCCATCCAGCCTCTACTCTCCACTGGCTGAAGGCAAGAAGTTGGGGCAAGAGAGCCATGTGATGTCAGTCAGGTAGGTCAGCCCCTTGGAGCATGCAAGTAGAGGGATCAAACAGAGGATATCCAGCCCAATGGGACTAGCAAATGTAAGGAGCAGCCGCTGGAAGATCTATCAGAATGAGTCTTCTTTATATGGTTACTTTTTTTTCTACTGTCACTAAAGTATCTCAAAACATGCTCTTATATCATGTTTTTGTGTCTTTTCAGTTCCAACTGAGTATAATTGTTTGATGTCTAGCAGATGTTGACTAGTCATACTCATTATAGTCAGGGACCTTTTTTATGTCACAAAAATGTTTGCAGGTGTGACTACATGTAGAGTGATGCTTATAGAAGAAAGGCACTGTCCTCAACTTGATTTTGGCTTTCGCAATGGCCACGGATCTACCAATGATATGTTCATTAGGATCCATCTATTTTGGCCTGATTTGTAGCTGATAAGAAGGAGTCATAGTTCTTTTGATTAGGTGCTTTTATCTTGTCTGGTTATGGTTTGTTACCAAAAGGAACAATGCCAGAGTTCATTATAATCATTGTTTCCTAATAATGAAGCAACTACATGGTAACAGGCTCTTTGGCAGGACTAAATATTCATATTGGAAACCCACAATTTATGAATCTGGAGCTATGCTATTTCTGAATCTTTGCATTTTATCCAAGGATGTAGACAAACAAAATTACCAAAGAGCAATGTATATAACAAAGTTGATTACTTTATATACATTGGGTACTTATTATAGGCAAAGAATCTCCTGAGGTGCTGGGAGGACTACAAAAAACTGAAACTGAGTCATGCTTACGAGCTTACATTAAGTTTTAGACAAAAGGAAGACATCCCTGAAAAATAAAGGTACTAATAAAAGAGTAAAATTTTTTCCTAACCCTTCCAAGTTCAATGTTCTTGTGTTGCATGCTTTTGTATTTTTCCTTTAGAGCATTTGCTACAATTTATAATTTATGTATTTGGAGAAATTATCAATTAAATGTCTGCCTCACCCCAGACTATAATGAGGACAAAATTGAGGTCACATCTCTACCAGTGTGACTTAGGAACATTGGTAAATGATCATTGAATTAATTAGTTAAGTAACCACATACACACATATATAAAATATAAGTCATAGGTCAGTAGCTGAAAGAAGATAAGGAAAGATTTATTGATAGTCTACAATGAGTCAACTGCTTTACAAAGGTGAAGATGACAATTACAGGCTAGGCAGTGAGGACATGTCTAACTCTGCAGGACTCTTTGCCATTGATGCTACCTGATCGTTGTACAGATTCAGTCTCTCTTTGTCTCCCTTGTCACTTGTGTTTTCCTATGTCACCTGTGTTTTCCTTTTGTGCCTCTAGCATCATTGCCTCCATATCTTATCATATTTAATCATTTTAAAGTGCTTTTCAGTTTACCAAGGGCTTCATGTCCATATATCAGCATATCATCATAGCAACTCTCCACTTTACAAAGGAGGAAATTGACTCAGAGGAATGTGGTGACTTTCCCAAGATATCACACAAGTAAATACAAAACAGAACTTAAAACTGGGTCTTCTACTTCCAAAACTAGTGCTGCCCCAAGCAATGGGATTATATTGCACTTTGTCTATAGTGATTGTGACAGCTTTTGAAGTGACCAAGTTTTTTTTTTTTTTTTTTTTTTTTGGTTCCTCTTCTCCCTTGGTGTTGAATTTTTGAGACACAATTGCATTTAGAATTCTCAAGTACTGAAAGGTGCTTTTCCCTCTGGATTTGAATCAAATGTGTGAATAGCATCCAAAAAGGTTAATCTGTTTACCCAACTAGAACATTTTGCACTGCAGAAATAAAGCTAGAAGTTGTATTGCTGGGCTGCTGCTCCAGATGTCTTGTGTTTTGAGCTGCTTTATTTGCATTTGGTATTTCAAAGCTTGTGATCAATTTACAATTATAATTGTCGCCAAAATTTTACTTTAGCACTTTGTGAAGGAAAACATCAATTTACATTATTTTGCAGAGTTTGAAAATATCTAATGATTTATAAACGAAAATGAGTTTCATCAAGAGAAGTGAGTACAAAATTGCTGTTGCTGCTCTATGTTGTAATCATTTCCTAATACAAGATCTTGTTATTTTCATACATGTGTTTTATATTCACTCTGCTAGTCCATAATAAGATAATTTTAATCATTGAGTTATACAGTTGCTCGAAGAGAATGAAGAGCATAAACATGAATGAGAAAATCAGACAGCTGATTATAAAATGTGTTATTGGATGTCTGTCCTGGCAGCATATGTAACTAGATTAACAGTGAGCCTGATTCCATATGCAAGGTGCTTCTTACTTTTCCTATCTCCTTTAAGGTATGCAAAGATATAATTACTCCATATGCTATTAATAGAATTCTTGTCAGTGAAGTTAGAGAAATTCTTAGAAATATCACAGTTTCTTTATAATAATAGCAGAAAGAAAAGACATCAAAAATTATGCATCAAATATATTGTTTTGAGAGTCAATAGATAGTAGCAAATATTTATTAAGTGCTTGCCTTTAGCTAGACTCTGTGCTGAGAACATTATGTGCATAAGATCATTTAATGACATAATGTGCATGAGGTCATTTAATCATTTGAGAGTAAGCACTTCTACTATTATGAATTGCTTTGGCCTGAATGTTTGTGTCTCCCTAAAATTCACATATTGAAAACCTAATCACTAATGAGATGGTATTAAGGGGTGAGGCCTTCAGGGAAGTGATTAGATCCTGAGGGCAGAGCGATCATAAATGGGATTCATGCCCTTATAAAAGAGGCCTGAGAGAGTTGCCATGGCCCTTCCAGATGTGAGGATGCAACAAGGAGACGCTGTCTGTGAACCAGAAAGCAGGTCCTCACCAGAAACCAGATGAGCCAGCACCTTAATCTTGGACCTCTCAACCCCCAGAACGCTGATAAATAAATTTCTATTGTTTATGAGCTACTCAGTTTATAGGATTTTGTCATAGTTGCCTGAACAGACTAAGAAATGTATCCTTTCTCAAAGATGAGGAAACTAAAGTTTAAAGTGATTAAGTTTCTGAAGGTTCTATAGCCAGCAAGAGATAAAATATCAAATAATAAAACAAGTTTTGAAATAAAAGTGAAATCCAAGAAAAGGCAGAAAGTACTAATGCTTAGTTCAGAATTTTATTATTAATCTGAAAAAATAACATAACTTATGTGCAAATTGTACAAGCTTAGAATGAAAAGAAGCCTTAAAGACTTTCTGAAACAAAGACTGTGTCTTACCTTTTAATCTCCTTGTATACAGTAGCCCATAATTTTTATTTTTTTGAAACAGAGTCTCACTGTGATGCCCAGACTGGAGTGCAGTGGGACAATCTCAGCCCACTGCAACTTTGCTTCCTGGGTTCAAGCGATTCTCCTGCCTCAGCCTCCCAAGTAGCTGGGACTACAGGTGCACATCACCATGCCCAGTTAATTTTTGTACTTTTAGGAGAGACAGGATTTCACCATATTGGCCAGGCTAGTCTCGAACTCCTAACCCCCCTCAGCCTCCCAAAGTGCTAGGATTATAGGTGTGAGCTACCATGCCTAGTCATACAAAAAATATGGAGTTGAATTTTGTCCAGTGTCAGAACCTTCCAACATTAGAGAGTTTACAATCCAATCTATTCTTGAGAAGTTTCAGGTATCAAAAAATTCTTTTATCTGTCAAATAATAATGTTTCTCTCCATAATTTCCTTTTGTTGAAATTGTGTGATCATGGAGCCTAAATGATCATTGGTAATGTAATATTAATGTTCAAAATGTATGATGCAATTCATACTGAGCGGTCAGCAGCACAATATTAATTTAAACTCCTGACCTACAATGATTTACCTCAGAGCAATGGTTCCCTTTTCTTACTTACTTTTGGGTAGACTTTGAAGTGCTTCAAATACACCAATGTCCAGTTTCCATTACAGATCAAATTTGTCTGCATATCTGGAGTTGATCTGAACAGAAGCGTTTTTTAACAACTCTCCAGATAGTTCTAATGTGCAGCCAATATCAAAACTCATTATGATAGAGAAATGCACACTAAATACAGAGGATTATTGTCAGGCAAGGAACTACCTGGCTGCCCAGCCAAGACAATCCAGATGGCATTATTTTTATGAGTTCGATAATGTGTTAAGTGAACATGAAATTGTCTCATATAGAATATAGAATGCTAGACCATGGGGACTTCCCACTGGGCACATTTACTACGTAAAAACTTGTTCCTCTTTTCAGTTAGTTGGTGGGACAAAGTTCTCAGATCATTGCACTGAAGGGCGAGAATCCGAGTGGAAATTGTTAATAGTGTTGGTATATTTTGCTTAAGGTATAAAGAATCTTGATAAAATGTCCTTGTTTTGGTGATAATGCTCTTTTGTTTAAATTCTGATATCCTATACATTCAAGGTCCCCTGGATATTCTAAATTAATGTTGCCAAGTCAACTTATTTGACTCCTGCTTTTCTATGATTTTGTACATAATCCTCTTCTTTCTTTATAGATAATACTTTATCTTACAGTTTTAGCATTGGCAACATTCTACTTCTGTTATATTTCTTGATTGTATTAGTCAAGTTCTAGCACTCCTTAAGCACAGTTTGTAGAATGTTTGTCAAATGTGTGGAAGACAGAAACCTTAGAGGGAAAGAACAAACATTAGAAGAGCAGTTCGTTCTTAACCTATTTTTCCACCAAGATGCTCATTAAGGTTGGTGTTCACTTTCAGGGGCATACCCTGATTTTGAAAACCTTGTCAAATTATCTCTATTTCTGTGTGTGTGTGTGTGTGTGTGTGTGTGTGTGTGTGTGTGTGTGTGTGTGTGTGTGTGTGTGTGTTTTATCTGGGTCTCTCTCATGTTTTAGGCTTTTCTCAAATGTCTGATGACTCTTGATTGTCTGTTCGTATTTAAGAATAAGTCCATAAAAAAGCTGGTGCGGACCTCTGTGTTCAAGGGTAGGTCTAGCTTTGGGATAATGAGGCAGAGAAAGCAGGCAGATCATTTAACTAGGTACTTTGTGCTGGGCTCGCCCCTCATCCCCCGGCCCCCACCACATACATCCTAGAAGGCAACAATGCTTCTGTTTCATCATACAGTATAGTCATATTCTTTAGAATTCTTATATATATATATATATATATATATTTTTTTTTGCCTAAAGATTAGACTGAGGGTGTCACTGTCTAGAAGTCAGTATAAAGACTTTTACTTTTTTCCCAAGACAAGATCTTACTCTGTTGCCCAGGCTAGAGTGCATTTGCACAATCACAGCTCACTGCAGCCTCAACCTCCTGAACTCAAGCTGTCCTCCCACCTCAGCCTCCTGAGTAGCTGGGATTACAGGCACGTGTCACCACACCCGGCTGATCTTTGTATTTTTTTTTTTTGTAGAGATGGGGTTTTGCCATGTTGCCCAGGCTGGTCTGAAACTTCTGGGCCTCAAGCGATCCTCTAGCCTCGGCCTCCCAAGGAGCTAGGATTACGTGGGTGAGCCACCACACCTGACTTCTGACTGTATTTCCAGTTTTCTAGGTGAGGGTTCATTCTGATTCCTTTTTCGGCTACAGCCCCAAAGATATCACCTGGCTGAGTCCATCTCTGCCCAGCCTCCTTATTTGCCACCCCTCTAACCCAGTGTTCGCCTTCCAAAGTGCCAGTGACTGCCCCATACCATTCTCCTCATCATTGTGTATTGATCACTTTTTTTGAAAATTCCATTTTTACTTTTTAAATATCTAATGAGGAGAAGGAGACAAATGACTGTGGATAAAGAAAAACAAGACATTCAGAAAAATTATTGAATGTGGACTGCAGCATAAATAAGTAGATTGTGGATTATACACAATTCCAGCAGCTCAAGCTATATTCCATCACTTTGTTTTTTCAAGAAAACTCTTACTAATTGCAAAAACAAAAATAAAAGAAAGATTGATGATTGTATAGAGATCTTCCTAAATCAAATTCATGGGCCCAGGTACTTGAGTGTTAATGAGAAATTACTTCTGGCCCTTTTCACAACTGTTTATAAGTGAACACCATTGTGCCACTGATTTAAAAGTATCATTAAAAAGACTTGGAAGGCCAGAAGACCTTCACAAGCCATAATTATAGAAACTATCTGGGAAGGTAACTTTTAATACTGGTAGATATAAGATTGTGCTTGAGAGGAGCTGGAAGAGATGTGGTAGAAACAGACACAGAATTTATGTCAGCTTTTTTTTTTTTCTGAGTTTCCACGGCTACAACTATTTCTAAAGTATTTTGTATGTTCCTCATAGTACCCAGTGTATAACTTTATCCATAGTGAGTACTCAATTTTTCATTGCTAAACTGAGGTAGTTTCTGGGATCCTGGCAGCCCACAAACTCATAAAATATTAGAACTGAATGGAATTTATCAGTTTATCTGATTTTTCTTTGGTTCTGGGAAATTTTTTTTAATATGTCATCATTACATAAAAAGAGGATGCAAATTAAAATGGATATATACAGATAAGATGTGATTGCTTTTTCTTGGAAAAACAAACCCTATTATTAAATTGACAGATTGTCTTAGAGTGGGTAGCATTTAATAATTGAGTAAATATAGTCCTTCCTTGTTCCTAATGTGCCATATTTTTTCCTTTTCTCTCTATTTTGCATAAGCATTTTTCTTTGCCTTGAAGGCTTATTCCCTCTTTCTTTGTTTCTTGGTGAATTTCTAAACCAATATTTTCAAAATCACCTCAAATGTTACCACTTTGGAAAAGCCTTCCTGGATTCCCACAGGAACTGCTAATGTCATCTCCTTTAACATACCCTCTTCTTCATCTTTATGTATACTCTTCTTTAATTTCATTTTACAAGTAGCAAAAGTCATCCAGAGAGATGAAGGAGTGTTTACAAGGTTAAACATCAGAAAAGCCTCAGAGATCCAGAGGAGTCTATTTCAGACCCATGTAATCTCCATGTGGCCAGCTGGGCCACCCAGCTGGTTTCTGGATTATCTCAATTTGGGTTGAATTGCAAAGGTGTTTTAGGAGGAAATAGGGGAGTAAAGAGGTCAGAAGTTCATTTTGAGAGATGCTTTCGGAAGACTTCTTTACCATGTAATTTGTCTATTTGGCGGTGTGTTTTCCACTGTGATTTTGGCCAGGGTGCAGCTGTACAGAGACATTTGTATCATTGAGCCTTGTAGCTTCAGGTAGGGCCTGACCCTTTAAGGCCGTTATTATGGAACAGAACACAGAGAAGCTGCCTGTGCAGCTGGCAACAAGTGTGGGTAATGGAGTATATCTTCAGACTGCAGAGAGAAAAGAGTGCATGTATTCATTTCCCAGGAGAAATAATGTTGTCTCTAGCATTCTCTATAAACCAAAATAGAAAAGCAGTCCTGTGTTCCAGGACTCTGCCCATAACCGATGTTATTGCCACAATACCCAGTTCTCTTTTTCTGGCATGAGCTTCTGCTGAAATTTCCAATTAGCAGAGGGAGCTCTGCAAGAGTTTTGGATCGTGGACATTGTCACTGTTCTGAGTTAAATTGTATTCCCCCCAAAAGATGTTGAAGTCGTAACTCCCAGTGAATGTGACCTTGTTCAGAAATAAGGGTCTTTGCAGATAATCAAGTTAAGATGAGGTAATTAGGGTGGGCCCTAATATGACTGGTATCTTTCAAAAAAGAGAGAATTTAGACCTCAGGACAGATAAGCTCAGAGAGAAAACAATGTGAAGACACAATGAGAATGCCATCTATAAGCCATGGGATCTCTGAAGTGAGGCTACTGGAAGCTTAGAGCGAGGCATGGAACAAAGATTCTCCCTTATATCCCTCAGAGAGGATGCGCCCTGCTGACACGTTGACTTCAGACTTCTAACCGTCACAACTGTAAGACAATACATTCATGTTGTTTAAGCCACCCAGTTTGTGGTACTTTTTTACAACAGCCTTTGGAAAGGAATACAGTCACTAACTCGCTTTCATCTCTGTGTCACCTCTCCAAATGTCAGCTCCTTGTTTCCAAAATGAAGGAATTAGATAATGTGATCTCCAGCTCTAAACTTCCCTGATCTTTCTAGAAGTTTGATAAACTTGTTCTGCAGCCTTTCTTCCCACTTCCTCTTTGATTCCTTGACCTAGACCCTTGGTTTGAATGGGGTATGGCTAGGAGTAGCTCGCCCTTCTCTGGTCTCCTGGGGGAACTTAATTGAAGTACATTCTCCTCCTGTCCAGTAGTGATGCCAAAAGTTAGAGGAAAGACTTGCTGTGTTTCATACATCACGGATCTCTGATCCCTTATTTCCATTATCTCTCCTGAAAGTTTCAGGCCAGATATTCTACACTAGAGATCACAGCCTGGACTCAGTACACAGGAGGGCTTTATTTGCCTGTACCATTTTTTATTTTTATTTTTTAATTTAAAAAAATTAGTTACCAAAATGAAAAACTGTAAGATTTCACATCAAAATCTGAATTTCTGGCATAGGAAGCCAGGACAGTAAAAGTGAGTATTTCCAGCTCAGATCTGTTGAAAGGTGGCTGCTTTTGAAAAAGTCTGCACTCTATTTTGCCACTGCCTCTACCCCTCTCTATTCTTCCTTCACCAGCTCCAATTCTGGCTTCTCTCATGAATGCTGTCTCCATGGGCCCCACAGGCATTTGAGTTTGGGACCTCTGTGGATATTATGATGAGAACTGTTTATTTCCTTACTATTTTCTCTAGGAGTACAGAATTTAAGTCATTTTATATGTCTTACATGTTACGTCAGAGTACATTATATATCTACAAATGTATATGCCCTTTAATGACTGATTACAGATGTGTCCCCCATAGTGTCATGCACATTGTGGACACTAAACAGGTATGCATTTAAAATATTTTTGTTCACTCTCTAAAAATCAATCTTTTTGTACCATGAGGTCTATAAAGATAGACCAGAAAGTAGTGCTGCCTAAAGGGATTACTGTCCTCTCTGAGGAAGTAAGACACGGAGTCATGCAGGTATGGGATTCAAGAAGAAAGTGAAAAGTGTGAAGACAAATGCAGGCACACTATGAGGAGAATTCAGAGGAAGGAATGAGCACTTCTGACTAGGACCATCAGGGGAATTTTGCAGTGGTAGTGGGGGAGGTCTTAGCTGAGACTTGGAAAAATGGTAGGATTTGCTCCAACATGAGGAAATATGAACACTGAGTAGGCAGGTATGGGGTAATTTTGAGAACAAATAGTTTAGTTTGACTGAAATGAGAGAAATCATAGGGAATGAGCCAGAGGGGATAATTTAGAACTATCTAAGTGTGGTATGAACATCAGGTGTAAAGGGTTTAGGCAGCACTGAGTTATTAATCTCCTGAAGGAGCTATGCTTATTCTTTGTGAGTAAGAACTAGACAAGAAGGATGTGTCTCACCTCTGTTGTTCAAACAGAAAAATGGCCATTTACGTTTGCATCTACTTTAAGTTTCAAGTTAGAAAATCTTCCTTTTTAATTTTCTTCATTCTTGTATGAGGAGCAATTTTCAGGGAAAGTGGTCCGGTGCAGTTGTTGTCAGGAGGTTCTAAAATAGCAACACAGCATCCTTATCGCTGCTATAACTTCCCCTCCCCCAGTTTTCTAACAGGAGCATATTAGCATCCTTCAGTCTCACAGAAGTATGTTCAGTCACTTATTTGCTGTTCAGTAAGAAAACTTGTTTGTCATTTTGAAACTTGAGTCAGGTAAAACATTTTTCTTTCACATTTTACTTTCTCCTTTTCACCCTCTCAACTTTCTCTACTTCTTTCTGTCTCATATCTCTCACTGTCTCCTTCCATCCCCATCTTTCTTCCTTCCTCCTTTTTTCTTCCTTTCCTCCTTGTCCTTCCTTTCTCCCTTCTCCCTCACTGCTTCTTTCTCATCTTTGTAATAAAGCAGTTAAGAGCAACAACTTTGGAGTCACATGGCTTCCTAGGCTACTACTGACTGATTATAGAACCCCGAAATAGATACTTAGCTTATTTGAGCCTCAGTTTTCCCATTTACAAAATGGGATAATGATAATACCTATCTCATAAGAATATTGAGAATATTCATATGTTAACATATGCAAAACACTTAGACTAGTGCCAGGCACATACATGTTAAGTGCTCAGTAAGTGTTATTTATTGTTATTATTATTATATTTGCTGATTTTTTCACATTTATCCTCATCAAGTTTGGGTTCTTTTAAAATTGTGTAGAGAAACACATTATAATTGTTATTTGTTTAATTTTAGACCAAACAAATATATTTTGATATTTAAAAGATTTTTCTCTTATTATGGAATAACATATAGAATCCACAACCTTAGATCTATACAGTTAGTTAAATGTATTATTGGACTCTGACTGGTTTAATTTTATACATGTAACCGTGAGATCACGTTTAGAAGAATATGGTCATATTGTAGATGACTTCTTCTATCTGCTGATTGAGATAGAGGAACTTGGCTGTGATATACATAATTTATGTGTAAGAGAGTCTTGAATTTCTTTAAGATTTTTTCAAGAGCTCTGTATTTTGATCATTTATCTGTTTCTCTTTTCTTTTTCCTTTATTGGGTGCAGCCAGCTTATCATATTTTGACATTTGAAAAGGTCAGTATTTGTCCACATACTAGTAAGCATATTTTACTTGAAATAGGTAGACTTAGGAAATTCTGATTTTTTTTCAGACAATAATTTTAACAAGAGAAAATAGCTTGCTTTAAAAGTCTTTTCTAATAACTGAATTCAACATGTATGATAAATGAGATTCTAATAGTTTTGGCAAAAGTGCATGAATGTAACTTTCTTGACAGCATTTTGAACGTTATCCCTCCACAGTAGCTTTTGTATCTGGGAAATTGCTTCCTAAAACATTTATTTGCTTCAGCACTTTCAGATATTTGAATTATACTTTCTCAATGTGATTTTTCAAGTGAGGTATTAGGATATAGTTGGGAGTGGAGAATGCCTGCCTGCCTTTATTCCTTTGTCATTCCCTCTCTCCTTCCTTCCTCCTTCCCTCTCTCCTTTCCTCTCTCCTCACCTCCCTTTTTCCCTCCCTTCTCCCCTCCCTCTTTTCTTCCCTCTTTTATTCTTTTCTTTTTATTTTTTTCAAAGGCTTTAACTCATTCTGCTTCTGTTAAACTGGTAAATATTGCCCTTAAATAACATCACAGACACTTTCACGCTCCTCACCCTCAATTCATCAAATAAAATCAAATTAATTATGTTTATATGCATCTACCAAATTGTGAGTGCCTTTAGGCCAAGAGCAAATGCTCTTCCAAATACCTAGAAGAATAAATTTACTCACAGTACTCGTGATCATTAAATCCCTTAGCCTACCGGTGGCTTTGTTCCTTAACTTGCACACTGGGTTAAAGATTCTTGCTCTCTCTGTCAACTTCCATAGGTTATCATATCGCAATAATGATATAACAATACATAGCTTTTGTTCAGGTCATACAAGATTTTAAAATATTCCCATATACAAAGCGATTAATGTGAAAGCTCTTTGGAAATACAAAAGGCAAAGCAAATTCAAGGTATTGTTTCCATTAGCAAGTTTAAAAAAAAAACTGTTCTGCACTGAAATGTCTGTGTGGTGCCACTAAGCATTTAATTTTATTTCTCATATTATGGATTTGTCTCATGAGAGGTGATGTGCTTAACAACATCAGCATGAGTGAAGCAGGACTAGGGTAATGCATAAATGTAATTCCAGGGGAGCTGGGAAGACACCCAAAAATGTGCTTACTTTTGCCATAGCTTAAAATGGAAAATGATTATTCTCCTTTGTTAGTTCTGAAGAGCTAGTAGATTGACAGTAATACGAAACAGGATCTAATTTTACACTGATGCAATTTAGATAAAATATAAAAATTCTGGTTCTAGAAAGAACACAAGTACTTGCTTATAAATTATTCAACTGGACACTTTGAAAAGAGTCCAGTGCTCCTGTTTTGACAACATCCAAGTAGATGTTACAGTGACAGAATGTGTTATTTTTGAAAGTGACTTTATGGATCATCTGATCATTTGATTTGATGGGGAAACTGAAACACAGAAAGGCACAATACTTTTGCTATGACCACATGACTTTTTAATGGCTGAACTAGTCTCTTTCAATAAATCATCCCCCATATTTTGCCTCTAATATTTCAAATTCTCCCTAGGTTGAACTCACTGAAGGTAGGTACAGCAGGGCCTCAAGGAATGCAGTTGAAACACAATATAATAAGTGTAGCAAATTTCGTTCAAAGTTTTGTTCAATGTTGTTTCCTTATAACATCAATGAGGGGAAAAAAAGTTAATTGCTGGCTCCAGCCTCTGGGTGCAATTTATGTTCTCCTCCTGTTTGCGTGGGTTTTCTCCCAGTAGTCCAGTTTCCTCCCACATCCCAAAGATATGCTCCTGAAGTGAACTGGCATCTCTAAGTGGTCCCAGCCTGAATGAGTGTTTTTGTACACTGTAGGAACTTCACTGTTGTTTACATCAATTAGCCTGTGGTAAAATTGGTCTCCTTATCTGTGATTTCCCTTAAAGTTGCAGTTTCCAAGAACCTATTGATGACATTAAGTGAGGACTTACTGTAGTCATGAATCTGTTCATTTATTCACCCATTCATCCACCCGTCAGTCAACAGTTCGTTGAGCATTATTTTAAGCCACATCTGTTAACCTTGTGTTTTTGTTTAGTTTTGTTTTGTTTTGAGATGGAGTTTTGGTCTTGTTGCCTAGGCTGGAGTGCAATGGTGCAGTCTCGGCTCACTGCAATCTCTGCCTCCCAGATTCAAACAATTCTCCTGCCTCAGCCTCTCAAGTAGCTGGGATTACAGGCATGTGCCATCACACTCTGCTAATTTTGTATTTTCAGTGGAGATGGAGTTTCACCATGTTGGCCAGGCTGGTCTTGAACCATTAGAACCCAGCACCAATAATAGTTGCAGGCAAGATCCACCAGTGAATAATAAATTTATTGGAGTTTGAGAAATGACAGATAAGTCTATAGTCGTAAAGTGTTTATTTCAAGATACTTTTCATTACAAAAGCAAAAATACTAATTTGTAATGGAGAAACCAAGCAGATTCCACCTTAACAAAGTGATACATTCAATATCAACAGTGTTAAGACGTGTGGCATCAGCTTTTACCTCACAGGATACACTTCAAGCGTGCATCACTTCTAAGGACACGCTGCAAAATGACTAACCTGTTCTCTTTAAAAATATCAAGATCATGAAAGACAAAGAAAGGGGGGATAGATTGAAGATGAATAAGGCAATTTAAAAACTAAATGCAGTATGAGACACTGGATTGGATCATGAAACCGAAAAAAAGACATTCGTGGAAAAACTGTTAAGTACCCATGAAGACTCCAGTTTAGTTAATAGTTTTATACTATGTCAATTCCTTAGTTTTTATGATTTTTCTATGAATATGCAGTACGCATACATCTTGCACAAAGGTATGGCTCTGCATACCTTAGAGGGAACAATAGGGGAACTGGCTGAAGGATGAGCGGTGCACAGCAACTCTCTACTATTTCTGTAGCGTTTTTGTAAGTTTAAAATGTTTTCAAAGTAAAAATGATGTAAATAATTGTCTTTATACATTAGGGACACTTCTAACTGATTTGAACTTTGAATAAAGGGTATGTAATGTTGGAAGGTGATCCAAATCATTTCATTAAAGGGTATTTGAAACAAAGAGAAGAAGATGGTTGTATTTCTATAAGATCTTTATTCTAGTATTAAAGTTTAGAATTTAAATAAAATATATATCTTAGTTATAGATTAGTCTTAACTAACGCCAGAATTAGTCTTAACCTGTCTCGTGCCCCACTTCTCTTTACATCTTTACCCTAAAAATAGTGTATAACACAAAACAGAAAGCATGTGATTTCTCAAGTATATTCAGGAGGTTGATTCTGGGATGTAAAAAGGTGTAGGGCTATAAGGACCCTCACTAGCAAAGAAAACATTTTTTTTTTTAATCCCAGGAGATGTTATTGGCTCAAGATTACTGGCATCGTAGTATTGACTCATTATTAACTTTTTAATAAACAATATTTTTATTACCTCCAATTATGTCTTTCTCACTTTCTTCTTTATGACTGAGAACATTATTTTAGTCAGCACGTGATTTTGATTGGGGATTTTTCTAAGCTAAAGTGTAAGAGTTCTTTGGTAATTATATTTCAGTGTTTAGAATGCTAGATGTCTACACTTTTAAGTCATGTAAAGGTTTATTTGTTTGACTTCAGCTGATGTAAGTGGGTTTCATTGAGCATTATTTCTAATAATATCATGTGTTTGAAAATCTCACTAGTTTAACATAGGTAGATTCTGGGCTTAATTACTAAATTTTCTTTGCCTAAAATTCTGTGCAATCAAGGTGAAAGGGTTTGTTTCCAAGGAAACAAATGCATTCCATTTTTATCACATAAAATGTTTTCTGCAAGAAAATTCCATAACCAGTCTCCAGGGAGATACCGTGTCATAAAATAGCTCTCATTGGAGATTTTTCCAAAGGAACACTTTATTTTTGTTCTCTGAAAATAATCCTATATTTGTGTAATTTTCATTGTATTGAATTTATAAAAAATTAACAACAGAGCAGTTACTATCATCTCATTAGAGTCATAAAATGTACAATTTAGGGAGAATGTGATTTTCCTCTGACCATTTGGTTACATTTATATTGAAGTCTAAATAGCATGTATTCAAGATGTTCACTTGAGAAGAAACAGCCTGTTCTAAGGATGATATTTGTCACCTTGAAGGCTTCATTCTTTACTGGTAATTTATTTGATGTAGGACATAACTGCTTCTTTTTTTTGTTTGTTTCCTTTTTTTTTTTTTTTACATGGTGTTTGATGTTCTATTTCTTTCTTTCTTTTTTTTTTTTTTAATTGTACTTTAAGTTCTGGGGTACAAGTGCTGATTGTGCAGGATTGTTGCATAAACACATACTTGGCAAGGTGGTTTGCTTCCTTCATCCCCCATCACCTGTAACTGGCATTTCTCCCCATGTTATCCCTCCTAGCCTCCCCACCCCACACTGTCCCTCCCTTAGCCCCACCCCCACTGACTCCAGTGTGTAATGCTCCCCTCCTGTGTCCATGTGTTCTCATTGTTCAACACCAGCCTATGAGTGCTTCTTCTAAAGAAAATTTGACAGTCACATAAATAGTCTGGCTTTGCATAAATATTAGTCCATTTTCACACTGCTGTTAAAGACTATACCAGCGACTAGG
>CAUYQU010071052.1:0-22377 GCA_963574635.1 Cheracebus regulus | reverse complement strand
AGGAACAGTACCAGCCCCTCTTTGTACCTCTGGTAGAATTCAGCTGTGAATCTGTCTGGTCCCAGGCTTTTTTGGTTGGTCAGCTATTAATTACTGCCTCAGTTTCAAAACTTATTATTTGTCTATTCAGGCATTCGACTTCTTCCGGGTTTAATCTTGGGATGGTGTATGTGTCCAGGAATTTATCCATTTCTTCTAGATTTTCTAGTTTATTTGCATAGAGATGTTTATAGTATTCTCTAATGGCAGTTTGTATTTCTGTGGGGTCAGTGGTTACATCACCTTTATACTTTTTATTGCGTCTGTTTGATTCTTCTCTCTTTTCCTCTTTTTTCTAGCTAGCAATCTATCTATTTTGTTAATTTTTTCAAAAAAAAAAAAAAACTCCTGGATTCACTGATATTTTGGAGGATTTCTGATGTCTCTATTTCCTTCAGTTTTGCTCTGATCTTAGTTATTTCTTGTCTTCTGCTAGCTTTTGAATTAGTTTGCTGTTACTTCTCTAACTCTTTTGACTGCGATGTTAGGTTGTCCATTTGAGATCTTCCTAGCTTTCTGATATGTGCATTCAGTGCCCTAAATTTTCCTCTACACACTGCTTTAAATACACATTTAATTACACATTTAAAGCAGTGTGTAGAGGGAAATTTATAGCACTAAATGTGCACATCAGAAACAGCTAGGAAGATAATCTGGTATGTTGTCTCTTTGTTCTCATTGGTTTCAAAGAACTTCTTTATTTCTGCCTTAATTATACTACTTATTGAGGAGTCATTCAGGAGCAGGTTGTTCAGTTACCATGTAATTGTGTGGTTTTGAGTGAGTTTCTTAATCCTGAATTCTAACCTGATTCCACTGTGGTCTAAGAAACTGTTTCTTATTATTTCAGTTATTTTGCATTTGCTGACAAATGTTATAATTCCAATTATGTGGTTGATTTTAGAATTAGTGCCATGTTGCATTGAGAAGAATGTGTATTCTGTTGATTTGATGTGTTCTGTAGATGTCTATCATGTCCACTTGATCCAGAGCTGAGTTCAAGTGCTTGTTATTTTTCTTTCTTGTTGATCTGCCTAATATTGACACTGGGGTGTTAAAGTGTCCCACTATTATTGTGTGGTCATCTAAGTCTCTTTGTAGGTCTCTAAGAATTTGTTTTATGTCTGTTTGATCCTGTACCAGGTGTACATATATTTAGTATAGTTAGCTCTTCTTAATGAATTGTTCCCTTTACTTTTATGTAATGCTCTTGTCTTTTTTGATCTTTTTGGTTTCAAGTCTGTTTCGTCAGAGACTAGGATTGAAATCCCTGTTTTGTTTTGTTTTGTTTGCATTTTTTGTTTGTTTTTGTTTTTTGTTTGTTTTTTGCTTTCCATTTGCTTGGTAATTTTTCTCCATCCCTTTATTTTGAGCCTATGTTAGTCTTTGCATGTGAGATGGATGGGTCTCCTGAATACAGCACACTGATGAGTCTTGACTTTTTTTTTTAATTTATTTATTTTACTTTAGGTGCATACTACATCTGGCATTTCTCCCCATGTTATCCCTCCTCAACCTCCCCTCCCTCCCCACCCCATTGTGTGTGATGCTCCTCTCCCTGAATCCATGTGTTCTCGTTGTTCAACACCCACCTATGAGTGAGAACATATGGTGTTTGGCTTTCTGTTCTTGTATCAGTTTGCTGAGAATGATGGTTTCCAGATTCATCCAAGTCCCTACAAAGGACATGAACTCATCGTTTTTTATGGCTGCTTAGTATTCCATGGTGTATACACACCACATTTTCTTTGTCTGGCCTATCATTGATGGGCATTTGGGTTGGTTCTAGGTCTTTGCTATTGTACACAGGGCTGCAGTGAACATACGTGTGCATCTGTCTTTATAGTAGAATGATTTATAGTTCTTTGGATATATACCCAGCAATAGGATTGCTGGCTCAAATGGAATTTCTATTTCTAGATCCTTGAGCAATCACCACACTGTTTTCTACACTGGTTGAACTAATTTACACTCCTACCAACTGTGTAAGAGTGTTCTTGTTTCTCCACATCCTCTCCAGCATCTGTTGTCTCCAGATTTTTTAATGATCGTCATTCTAACTGGCATGAAATGATATCTCAGTGTGGTTTTGATTTGCATTTCTCTAATGACCAGTGATGACAAGCATTTTTTCATAGGTTTGTTGGCCTCATATATGTCTTCTTTTGAAAAGTGTCTGTTCATATCCTTCACTCACTTTTGAATGAGTTTGTTTGTTTTTTTATTGTATACCTGTTTTAGTTCTTTGTAGATTCTTGATGTTAGCTCTTTGTCAGATAGGTAGATCGCAAAATTTTTTCCCATTCTGTAGGTTGCCAATTTTGCTCTAATTAGGGTTTCTTTTGCTGTACCGAAGCTCTGGAGTTTAATTAGAACCTATTTGTCTATCTTGGCTTTTATTGCCATTGCTTTTGATGTTTTAGTCATGAAGTCCTTGCCTATGCCTATGTACTGGAGGGTTTTGCTTATGTTTTCTTCTAGTGTTTTTATGGTGTTAGGCTTTATGTTTAAATTTTTGATCCATGTGGAGTTAATTTTAGTGTAAGGTGACAGGTAGGGGTCCAGTTTCTGCTTTCTGTACATTGCTAGCCAGTTTTCCCAACACCATTTATTAAACATGGACTCTTTTCCCCATTGCTTGTTTTTGCAGGGTTTGTCAAAGATCAGATGGTTGTAGATGTGCTGTGTTTCATCTGGGATCTCTGTTCTGTTTCATTGGTCTATGTCTCTGTTTTGGTACCAGTATCACGCTGTTCTGATTATTGTAGCCTTGTAGTATAGTTTGAAGTCTGGCAGTGTGATGCTTCCAGCTTTGATCTTTTTGCTTAGGATTGTCATGGCTATGCAGAGTCTTTTGTGATTTCATATGAAGTTTAAAGAGTTTTTTTTTTCTAGTTCTGTGAAGGTCATTGGTAGCTTGATGGGGTCTTGACTCTTTATCCAATTTGCCAGTCTGTGTCTTTTATTTGGGGCATTTAGCCCATTTACATTTATGGTTAGCCTTGTTATGTGTGAACTTGATCCTGTCATCATGATGCTATCTGGTTATTTTGCACACTAGTTGATGCAGTGTCTTCATAGTGTCATTGGTCTTTATATTAACTAAAACACTTAGTTAATGTATTTTTGGAGTGGCTGGTAACAGTTTTTCTTTCCATATTTAGTGCATCCTTTCTTGCCTTTCTTGCAAGGCAGGCCTGGTGGTGATGAATCCTCTTAGCATTTGCTTCTCTGGAAATGATTATATTTCTCCTTCACCTATCAAGCTTAGTTTGACTGGATATGAAATTCTGGGTTGAAAATTCTTTTATTTAAAAATGTTAAATATTGGCCCCCAATCTCTTAAGACTTGTAGGGTTTCTGTTGAGAGGTCCACTATTAGTCTGATGGACTTCCCTTTGTAGGTGACCTGGCCTTTCTCTCTGTCTGCCATTAACATTTTTTTTCTCCATTTCAACCTTGGACAGTCTGATGATTATAGATCTTGGAGTTGATCTTCTCATGGAGTAGCTTGGTGGAATTCCTTGTATTTCCTGAATTTGCATAATGGCCTGTCTTGCTAGGTTGGGGAAGTTCTCCTGGGTAATATCCTGAAATGTGTTTTCCAGTTTGTTTCCATTCTCCCCATCTCCTTCAAGTACTCCAATCAATCATAGGTTCGGTCTTTTATGTACTCCCATGTTTCTTGGAGGCTTTGTTCATTCTGTTTCATTCTTTTTTTCTCTAATCTTGACTGCATGCCTTATTTCAGCAAGATAGTATTCAAATTCTGATATCCTTTCTTTGGATTGTTCAGTTCAGCTATTGATAGTTTTCTATGCTTCACAAAGATGTGCTGTATTGTTCAGATCCATCAGGTCATTTATATTCCTTTCTAAACTGGTTATTTTAATTAGCAGCTCCTCTAACCTTTTATCAGTGTTCTTAGCTTCTTTGCATTGGGTTAGAACATACTCCTTTAGCTCAGCAGAGTTTCTTATTATCCATCTTCTAAAGCTTACTTCTGTCAATTTGTCCATATTATCTTTGCTCTATTTCTGTGCCCTTGCTGGAGAGGCATTGCAATCATTTGGAGGAAAAGAGGCACTCTGGACTTTTGAGTTTTCAGCATATTTTTCTTTGGTTCTTTCTCATCTTCATGAGTTTGTCTAGTTTCAGTCTTTCAGCCTGCTGATCTTTGGAGGGAGTTTGTATAGGAACTGTTTTGTTGTTGTTAATGCTTTCGTTGTTGCTTTCTGTTTGTTTATTTTTCTTTCAATGATCAGGTTCCTCTTCTATGGGGCTGCTGTGGTCTGCTGGGTTCATGTCAGGCCCTAATAATCTGGTTTGCTCCCACACCTGGAGATGTCACTCAAGGTGGCTGGAGAACAGCAAAGGTGGGTGTCTGCTCCTTCTGGGATCTCTGTCCTTGAGGGACATCAACCTGATGCTAGTAGAACTGCATCTGTAGAGGGTGTCTGACAACTCCTGTTGGAGGGTCTCATGCAGTTGGGTGGCACAGGAAATGGGACTCATTTAATGAAGCACTTTGATTTTCTCTTGGTGGAGGAGGTATGCTTCACTGTGGAGAAACTCACTCATCTGGGCTGCCTGGATTCCTCAGAACTACCAGGAGGAAAGGCTAAGTCTGCTGGTCCACAGAGACTGTGGCCACCCTTCTCCCTAGGGGCTCAGGACCAGGGAGATCAGGATTCTGTCCCTGAGCCTCTGGATGGAGTTGTTGGAGTTCCTGGAGGAAGAACCCACCCAGTGAGGAAGGATGGGTCAGGATCAGGCTTGAAGGGACCCTCTGGCCACAGTCTGCACAGCCAATGTGTTGGGCTGTGAGGGACACCTCTTGAGACAAGGCTGTCCTGCCTCCTTGGCTCCAGCAGGGGAAAAGCATGGCCCGGAGCTATAGAGATGGGTGCCACTCTTCCCCTGCTGAGGGAGATTAGCATATTAAGCAGTTATGAGTCCCCATCCTGGTTACTACCCATCCCCCATGGAGTTCAAAAGGCTTAGAAGGCTGGCAGCCACCGCTATGGCTCTGGTTACTCCTTCCCCAGGGAACTCAGCAGTTAAACAGATTCTAGCTGAGAAGCTGTTGATAATATGTGCAGCTCTGGGGTTGAGACTCCAGACCCCAGTGGCATGGGTTCACAAAAGGGATCTTCTGATCCATGGGTTGCACAGTTCTGTGGGAAAAGCACAGTTTCCCCAGCTGGGTAGCACACTCCCTCACCATCTTCCTTGGGTGGGGAAAGGGGTGCTCCCCTGCCCCATGTGACTCTCAGGTGGGCTACTGCACCACACTGCTTTTCCTTCTTTTCCGTGGGTCACACCAGCCACCTAATCAGTTCTGGATACCTTGCTTGCTGGTGCAGGATGCACATGCTGATTATGGTTCTTTGTGATGGGAGTCTCCAATCACTGCTGCTTCTAGGTCCTGCCCCCTCAACCCTGTTTTGAAAAAAAAAAACAGATTAAAAATTAGCCAGGCATGGTACCTTGCACCGAGTCCCAGCTACTCAGTAGGTAAGTCAAGGTGGGAGGATCATGTCAGCCTCAGACGTCAAGGCTGCAGTGAGACTTGATCACACCACTGCACTCTAGCCTGGGTGACAGAAGGAGTCAATGTCTCCAAAAAAAAAAAAAATGATTCAGCTTGCACAATTCTGACTGAAAAATTAAAGTTAAGCAAACCAAACTCTCCACTCAATAGATACCAAAGCTGTTGCACCCAGATTAGCTGCAGACAAGAGGAGAGCTTTCAATAGGAATTTTAAACAAGTGGCATCAAGATCTTGAAGAATTTCTGCAAAGAATTTTAACAGTATATGAAACATGCCTTTACCAGTATGATTCTAAAGACAAAGCACCATCAAAACAATGGCTACCAAGAGATGGAAGTGGTCCAGTCAAAGGAAACATTAACCAGTCATGAGTAAGGCTCATGGCAACAGTTTTTTGGGATGCTCAAGGCACTTTGCTTGTTGACTTTCTGGAGGGCCAAAGAATGGTAACATGTGCCTATTATGAGAGTTAGCCAAAGCTTTAGCAAGAAAACACCCAGAAAACCTTCACCAGAGTCTTTCTCCACCACAAGAATGCACCTTTTCATTCTCTTCATCAAACAAAAGTAGTGTTCCCAAAATTTCAATGGGAAATCATTAGTCATCCACATTGCAGGTCTGATTTGGCTCTTTCTGACTCTTTTTTGCTTCCCAATCTTAAAAGACATTTAAAAGGCACCTACTTTTCTTTAGTTAATAATGTAAAAAAGACTGTATTAACACGGTTAAATTCCAAGGACCCCCATTTCTTTTCAGGGATGGACTAAGTGGTTAATCTCATCACTTACTAAAGTGACTTGACCTTGGTAAAATTTATGTTGAGAAATAAAGTTTACATTTTTATTTTTATGTTCTAATTCCATTTTCCATAAATCTTTTGAAGACGCTGTATTTCCCAAGTAGTGCAAAAAAGAAAGAAAAAAAATGCTTTTCGACCAAAGAGAACATATGTGCTTGAAATCTTACAGTCTGATTGACTAAGCATTGTAAGTGCCTTCCAGTCATGGATCCCTGGCTATGTAATAGAATATATAGTCACCCTGAAGATCACCACTGATAAAGGATAAGCATGCAACGCTATGTACTCCTTTGAAAATAATGACATTTTCAGCTAAAAGCTAGGTGAATAGGAGTTCACTAATAAAAGAATTCCTCTGAAAGTCAGACTCTAAATAACTACTTTTTAGAACCTGACTTGCAACTTATCCTATAAAGGAGTCACAAAATCTAGCTAGCTTTACACAGCATTGCTGATTTCAACTTTTCTCTCACTTGGGTAATTCTTATGACCAAATTTCTAAAATTGTCTAAGTTACTGAGCAAGGAAGATAATTTCATTCTGCTCAAACTTCCTTAAGCCATCGAGTTTTCAATGAAACCATCATTACATGCAATCATCGCATCGGGTTTCTCTTTAATTGGCCTGTAAGTTATTTTGGATATGCCAGCAAAGCTTAGCTTTCAGAAAACCAATGCAAGTACAGTATGCGATTCAGCAACCAAGCTTTATGGAAATTTAGTATAAAAAGCATATACTTGACATTTAAGTGTCCTGTCAGATTTCAGTTGACATTGTCACTATGGGTGGCAATATCAGAAAAAAGACTAAGAATAATAAGTGTATGAAATGTGATTTATCTCTGTTTTTTGTTTTTAAGGATTCTGTTAGCTTCAAGTTCATAGTACTTTGTTATCAAACTGAAAAATCTTGATTCTATGAATAATTTTAAATAGTTTAGCAGTAATAGTATCAATCTAATTTAGACTGGCCAATGGTCTCCCTTTAAACTCTGCAGTGCTTGGCACCTCACAGTACATATTGAAGCCTGAAAATGGGTTCTCCATTACTTTCATTCTAGCAATTAAACCTAAGTAGCAATGCATGTTTGCAAAATTGCTTCATAGGAACCCAGGCTGGGAAATTCTACCATACCTTTGGCTAAAACTGTCAGTGTAAACTCAAAACTCCCATATTCAGGAGCAATTCAATGAGCCATTATCAGATTGACATGAAATTGTGATTATTAATTTTTCACTTATGAAAATTTTCTGACTCTGTAATGGCTTATAATATGTCAACTCAGCTAGACTAGCTAAACTTTGCGTTTGGAGTGGACAACCAGCAGGCATTTTGCCACATTTGCACACCCCCTTTCACTTACTCAATCAAGCACTTATCTAGTTGCTGCTGTAATGGGACCTTGCATATGCAACAGAACTCCCTAGTCAGTTGACTTTTTAAGCTAAGAAGAGCATCCTTGATGAGCCTGACCTAATCAGGCAAGCCTTTTAAAAGGACTGGGTTTTTCCTGGCAAATGAGACTTCAAATAGCAGCTGAGTCTATAATTTCTCTCCCTTCTCTGCATCTTCTCTTCTGGATGCTTGTGGCCAGAAAACAGCTTCAATTCAGCCATGTAGGCTCCCTTCTACCTGTCCTACAAACTCTGATTCCTTTTAATAGAACTCTTAATATTTTCTCCTCCTTCTCCTCCTCCTCTTCTCTTTCTTCCTCCTTTTCTTTCTCTCTCTCCTCCTCTTTCTCAATCTATCAAATGTTCTTCCGATTCTGCCGCTTTGGTTGAGCTCTGACTAATACAGAACCCCACACATTAGCAACTCGATTTTGACAGCTATGCTTTTAGTGAAAGCTGAGTGAAAGCTGCAAAATTAAATAAAACCTACTGTAATATATCTGTATTATGTTTCTGCTCAACAGAATAGCATTCATTGATTTGTTCCTCAAAAAAACTGAGCGCCTGTCTAATTCTATTCTCTATGTTGGGGATATAGTAATGATTAGAACAGTAAAATGCTGTTCTCATGGTTTTTTACAGTAACAGTGGAGGAAAGAGACTGAATGTCTCTTTCTTCCACTGAACGAAGAAAATACTGAACAAAGAAAATACTAAAGTTACATGATAATAAGGGCTGTAGTGAAAGGTAAGTTTCTGGGGTGATTGCATAAGTCTTTGCTTTATAATAATTTATCATATTATACACATATTTTACCTAGATTCATTGTGCATTATATTTCATGATTTGAAAAGGGATAGCAAGTACTAAAGGAGGTTTGGTGGAATAAGGAATGTCAGTGGGTCAGTGTTGGGGAGAACTTTGTTTTATAAAGGCTGGTCAGGAAAAGTAGTTCAGAGCAGAGAAAGAGACACAACCTTTCACAGTCCAGGTTTATTGGTTTGGAGTTACTGATAGTTAAGAAAGGTAGGAATTCTCCAGCCCTTGTGACAGAGCTCAAGTAACAGGAACAAGATGTACAGGAGTCTCTATTAGTGTGATTCTGCATAGAGCTTGGTAGTGATTTCAAACATATTTGATGTTATGATGTTTCATATTTTTAACCATAACATTTACATTGTATATCATAACCTAATGCATATATAATTTTTCAGGGGGCACTGTAGTTTGAAATGTCTTCCCTGAGGTTTCCTGATTCCCCTGTTGACTGGGAATGGGTCCCGGAAATATTGTGATTCCCATTGCTCCCCTTTTTGATGTTCTCTGATTCTCTACACCCCAGTGGGGTTGATCATATGCCCCACACTACTTCAGGACTCATGCCACTGGGGATGTCCCGAGATGCCATGACTGGGCCCAGATTCCAAAGACAAATTAGTGAGGAGATCAATCCTTCTGGCCAATGGAGTATTTTGGGAGGGTGAGGACTGCATGATATTGGTCTTCCAGAATGATGTTGATGGCCAAATTTAGGAGATTCAAATTGTTTCTATCTGCAAATGTAAACATATACTCACTGGCTTTAAAAAAACAAACAATGAAACAAACCCAAAAACCACACTATTCATGCTTTCTCTAGTTTCCTTTTTTTAATTTAATGATGTATCCTAGAGATTCTGCCCGGCCAAAGTGTAAAAGTCTAATAATTTCCATATCAAAGAGTAAGTTCTAACCCTTTCCTTTTGCAACTGCATATTTCACTGTGTGGTGATTCAATGATTCTCTTTTAATATAGATTTAGATCACTTCTGGTCCTTTTGCTAGTAAGCTGTCTTAATGTATAGCTTTGTGAAGTTATTTAATATTTTTTTGAGTGCAACTTTGAGACAATCTCCTTGAAGTAGAATTCCTGGGCCAAAGGAATTTTCCTCTACGTAAGTAGTATATCATTTTTTTTTCATTCCCACCTTTTTGGTTCCACATAGTCTTGCTCACAGAGTATTTATTAAACTTTTTAATTATTGACAATGTAATAATTGAGAAATTATGTCTCAATGAAGATTCATTTGCATTTTTCTTCTTATGAATCAGGATGAGTGATTTATGTACAGCTAAGAGTCATTAAAATTTCTGCTGCATGCAAAACCCATGATTACTTTTTCCACTTATCCCATTTACTTTTTTGGAGTTTTTCTTTTTCATACTTAGGAATTCTTTATATTTTTGACATATTAATTCTTGGCCTATGATAAGTTACAAATATTATTTTTCCATTTCATGTTACGTCGGTTGACTTTACTCCTGTTTTTTTTTTTTCCAAACGATGAAAAGGTGTTGCCATTGTTGTCATTGTTGTTTAAATAAATGAATTTCTCATTGTTTTTATTTCCCCAGAATTTGGAATATAGTTGGGAAGATTTTTCCCAATCCTAGGTTATGAATTGACTAATAATATTTTCTAAAACTTAGTTTCAATGTTTTATACATTTGATCCATTTGATATTTATCCTAGTGAACACTATGTGAAATATAAATCTAGTTTTAATTTTTCAAATGGTAATTCTGTTGTTCCAGCACCATTAAAAAAAAATCTACCTTTTTTGAATTTGAGGTGCTATCTGTATTAAGTACTAATTTTTAAATATACTTGAATATCTTTCTAAATTCTGATGAATTCCACTGTGCTTTCTGTCTACTCACATCCAAATACAGCATTCTTCTACTTAGCCCCTGTAAAATGTTTGAATGGAGTGGGCTAATCCCCCAACCCATTGCCTCATTGTTCTACTTTAGACTATCCCCATCAGCTACTTCTTTGCATATTTTTCCATATGGACTTCTACTTATGTAGCCTCTGTAAAATATTTGAATATCTAGCAGGGCTAATCCCCCACCCCATTATCTGACTTTAGATACCACTCCCACCATCTACTTCTTTGCATGTTTTTCCATATGGACTTCATAATCAAATTTTATAGTTCTGGAAATAAAACATCCTGCTGTTAAGTTTACTAAAATAATGTTCAATTTACTAAAAAGAAAAAAAAGTTGTGAGACAATTGACCTCTTTCTGATGCCATCTACCTTTCCAAAAACATGGTGTATCTTTCCATTTATTTAAACTCTCTTATATTTATCAGGGAAAAAAATGAAACTACTGATGTAAGAACACTAATGAGGGACACAAATTAGTAGTTTTCCCAAGGGCCTGGAAACAGGTTAAATTCAGAATAGAATAAAATAATATAGTTTTTGCATACACCATCAATACTTCTATTCCAGATACCAAGGATATAACATTATATACTGATTTTAATAAGAGATATAAAACCAAGATAGAAAGCTTGAAGGAAAGCTGATTTTAGGAGACTTGTATCTTGAGAGATCTGAATTCTGGGACAACAGAGATTTATTTTGTCAGAAATATACATTGAGCAAAGATGAAATTTTTCCTCAATTCTATTAGCAAGCACTATTTTCTGGAAAAAAAATTTAAATGGCTACTAATTATAGCATAGTATTTCCCTTGGCTTTCCAAAAACACCTGGCAACAAGTATGCTTGGAGATATGCAAAACAGATTTTTCAGAGAAATGACAATATCAGTGTCTGAGATTAATAAGACATAGCAAAGCCCTACTAGAAACAAAACAGTGCAGCTAAGAAGCAAAAATAAAAGCAACTTAGAGTTATGTTTTGTTTTGTTTTTTAATCCTAGGACTCATAAAGGAGGTCTTTAAAATTTCAGTGAATACCTCTCCAACTGTCTCCCGTGCATGGGAAATTCACCAGTACCTTTACACATCAGCTTCTTTTTCTGTTACATAACTGTTGTCTTCCTATTCTTTGACACTATGGTATTCAACTGCGGTTTTATTAAATTCTCATAGGGAGGCTGCAATGCAAACACATCTTTCAAGAGTATCTGCCTAATTGATGAGCCAAAGCAACAAAACTAAATTAAAAAGTCAGAAATTGCAGCACACTTGTTCTGCCAGCTGCCTTGCCATTTATTAGAGGATTTGAACTTTATTCACTCTCTTTGATTTTCTGAACTATATTTATAAATTTTCTCATTTGGAACATAGAATCACTGCACTTATCCTATTAAACAAGTTCATTCATATAAAGAATTTAAAATTGTGCAGTATTATAAAATTTCAATAATTTTATGTATAGCTTATTTCACCTAGCATAATATCCTCCACACTTATTCACATTGTGACAAGTGGCAAGACTGCAATATTTTTTAGAGTTGAATGATATTCCTTTGTATATATATCTACCCGTTTTTTAATCTATTTGTCCATTGACAGACACTTAGATTTTTTTCTGTATCTTGGCTAGTGTGAATAATGCTGCAATGAACTTGAGTATGCAGATGTCTTTATGAGAGGGTGATTTCATTTCCTTTGCGTATATATATGTCCAGAAAAAGGACTGCTGGGTCATATGGTAGTTCAATTTTCTATTTTGTTAGAAACCTCCATACTGTTTTCCATAACAGCTGCACCAATCTACATTCCCACCAACAGGATATACAAGTTCCCTTTACACCTTCAACAACATTTGTTACCTCTTGGATTGTTGCTAAAACCATCCTAATGGGTTGCCCTCTCATAGTAATTTTGATTGCATTTCCCTGATGATTAATGACATTGAGCACCTTTTAATATACCTGTTGTTCATTTTTATTTCTTCTTTGGAGAAATGCCTGTTCAGGTCTTTTGGCCTTTGTAAAAATCAGATTGTTTTTCTACTACTGAGTTCTATCATTATATATTTATATTAATATGCTCATAGTTTATGTTAATTGTTATATATTTATATATTGGATATTCACGTGTTATATGTATGGTTTGTGAATATGTTTTCTCATTTTGTAGACTACTATTTTATTTTGTTGATTGCTTCCTTTGGTGTGTGAAAGCTTCTTAGACTGATGTTGTCCCATTTATTTATTTTTGCTTTTGTGGGTGTACTGAGCTTTTGGTGTGATATCCAACAAATCATTACCAAGACAATCACCAAGGTGATTTTCTGCTACTTTGTTTTCTAGGAGTTTTGTAGTTCCTAATCTTACATTTCCCTTTTTATTCATTTTGAGTTTAGTTTTTGTACAGTTTAAGATAAGGGTCCAGTTTCATTCTCTTCCATGTGGAAGACCAGTTCTCCCACCACCGTTTGCTGAAAAGACTAGCTTTTCACTATTATGTCCCCTTAGTTCCATTGTCAAAAATGAATTGACTATATATGTTAGGATTTATTTTTGGACTCCATTTCACTGGTCTATGTATCTGTTTTTATGCTAATAGCATTCTGTTTTAATTTACTATAGCTTTGAGTTATAATTTTAAATCAGAAGGTGTGATGGCTCCAGCTTTATTCTTTTTGCTCAAGCTTGTTTGACTGTTTGAGGTCTTTAATTTTTCTGTATGAATTTTAGAAGTTTCTTTCTATTTCTGTAAAGAATGCCTTTGGGACTTTGATAGGAATTGCATTGCATCTGTTTGCTTTGAGTAGTATAGACATTTTAACAATATTATTTTTTTTTAGTATGTGAGCATAGAATACCTTTCATTTATTTGTATCTTACATCAATGTTTCATAGATTTGAATGTACAGATAGATCTTTTACCTCCTTGGTTAAATTTATTTCTAAGTATTTTTAAATTTCATTATAAATGGAATTGTTTTCTTGATTTCTTTTTCAGTCATGTCATTATTTGTATGTAAAAATACTACTGAGGCCTGTATGTTGATTTTGTATTCTGCAACTTTATTAAATTTATTTATTAGGTACAATAGTTTTTTGTACAGTCTTTGGGGTGGAAAGTTTTTGCTGAGAAATCCACTGATAGTCTAATAAAGATTCCCTTATATGTGACTTGATGCTTTTCTCTTGCTGCATTTAAAATTTTATTTGTCACAATGTTCCTTGAAGAGGAACTCTTTGGGTTGTATCTGTTCAGGGACCATGAGCTTCAAAGATCTGGATGTCCATATCTCTCTCAAGACTTGGGAAGTTTTCACCAATTATTTTACTAAATAAGTATTTTATCCTCTTCTCTTTCTGATATTTCTATAATGTGAATATTTGTTAACTCAATGATATCCCAAAAGTTCCATAGTTTGTCTTCATTCTCCACTCATTTTTATTATATTTTTCTTTTTTACTCAGAGTAAGTAATTTCAGAAGACCTGTCTTCACAGATTCTTTCTTCTACTTGATCTAGTTTGCTGTTGAAACTCTCTATTATCAACTTTATTTCATACTTTGTCTCCTAGATTTCTCTTTGGTTCTTCTTTATGATGTCTATATCTTTGCTAAATTTCTCACTCATGTCATTAGCTTTTTCCTGATTTCATTGAATTGTCTATTTGTATTCTCTTGTATCTCACTGAGTTACCTTAAAATTATTATTTTGCATTCCTTTTCAGGCAATCTGTAAATTTTTGTTTCTTCATGGTCATGTTTCCTTGTTTTTTAATGTTTTTTGGGTCCCTGAATTGATGTTCACAAATTTAGCGGTACAGTCACCTCTTCCAAACTTTACAGAGTGGCTTCTTCTGTAGGGTAGGACTTTCAACAGCAGATAGGCTTAAGAGTGCTGATTGGGCAAAGAGCAGGGGCTGGCTCCATGTGCATGCAGTGGTGTAGCACCACGCAGCTTCTTCAGTTGTGTTAAATGTCAGCAATTACTACAGCTGCCTCAGTGGTCTAGACTGAAGGAATTTGGCCCTGATAGTGGCTGTGTGGGTTATTAGGACAAAGGCTTTAGGGATGTTTCTGTTCTTGTCTTTCTCCCTGAAGGAGTCTTTTTTGATGTCAGGTCTGACACCACCCTTAGGCAACTGCAGCAGCACCAGGAACAAATTCATAGGTGCTTGGAGCAGCTGTGGAGCTGAGTTTCTTTTCTTAGAGCCTTGTAAAACTATTGTAGTACCTGGGACTTGAGCGGCAGGTTCAGTTTCCAAGACACAATTGAATTGGAAGCAGTTTTTTCAATAAGCTTAGGTCTACTGCTCTGAGGCACATCTGAGCAGCTCAGGCCCAGAGGGCTGAGAAGTATCTGTGGTTCTGACCCCCAGAGGCAAGATGCAAAACTGGCATGGCTCTGGAAAACAGGGGGTGCAACAGAGGCTTGGGCTCCAGGGAAAACATGTCTACAAGTTTGGACCTGGAACCAACAAGGCATAGCAGCAGCTGGAGCTGCAAGTAATGAAGTACCATGCAACGGTGACTCTAGACAATGGGATGGTGGGACATAGCAACAGCCTAGTCTCTTTAAGGTCAAGTGCAGTGGCAGCAAAGAGCCAGGAATGGCAAGATACCACTATGCCTTCTGTCCCAGTGGGTGGAGAGCAGTGCAGCAATTATGACAGCTCAGACTGCATGGGGCTTGTTCAGTCCAGGTAGGTGAGGGACTGTGCCTATTTGACCTTTTCCCTGCACAAGTAATTCCCTCCTGGTTTTGATCTGACTAGGCAGATGGAGGGGCAGAGGCATGGTATTTCCTTTTTTTCTCTGTGTGACAATCCTGGGTCTCTGTGTTCTACAGGATTTCTGCTGCTTCTTTACTGCTCTGGAAATCTATTTTAGTTATTTTGATCAAAATGTAGTTTCATTTTTATATCTGTAGATTCTGAAATGAGAGCCAATATTTTATTTTTTAATTGATAATTTGTTTTTCTCTTTCTTGTTCGGTTTTGCTAGTATTTATTAATTTTATTAATATTTTCCAAAAATCGTCTCTTAGCCATGTTAATTTTTTCTATTGATCTTTGTATTTTTATATTATACATTTCTTCTCCTATTCATATTATTGCCTTTCTTCAACTTACTTTGGGCTTAATTTGCTTTTTTTCCCCTAGTCCATTAAGTTGAACTTAGGTTATTAGTTTTAAACCTATATTATTTTCTAATGGAGAACTTAAATCTATGTATCCATGTCTATGCCATGCTATAGCTGCAACCCCAAAGTTTTGACATGTTATATTCTCATTACATTCAGTTCCAGATATTTTCTGTTTTTTATCTTGATTTTTATTTAATTCACTATTGTTTACATGTGTGTTGTTTAATTTATAAATACTTGGTGATGTTTTAGATACCTCATTGCTATTTATTTTGAATTTGTTCCACTTATTTAACTTAAATTTCACTTACTCTGTAAAATTGAAATAATTTAAATTTACTTATACAAAGACTTACTATAAAGGAGTAATTTTAAGGCTCAGGGTCTACTTGTGAACATCCCACATATGTTTGAAAAATACGTAGTTTATAGTTTCAAGGTATAGGATTCAAGAAATAATAATTGGGTAAAGTTGGTTGATAGAATTCATATTATTTTCTCTATTCTTTATTCTACTTTAATGTAAATTACTGGGAGAGGTATCTAAGAATATTCAGTAACGATTATGGATTGCCACAGATCTTCTTTTAGTTTTATCAGTCATTGCTACATGGATTAGAAAGCTCTGTTACTACAGGCACATGCATTTAGGAGTGTCATGTATAGCTGATGAGTTGCCACTTGTTTCATTATTAAATATCCTTGTCTCTGGGTAATGTTTCTTGTCTGGAAGTACACTTTGATGTTAAACATTTTTTAGGTTACTACTTATAGAACATACCTTTTTTGCAAATGTTTTATATTATTTGTGTCTTTACATAGAAAGTATAGCTTTCTTAAATACAAAAGAAGGCGCGTTTATATCCAGTCTAAAATTTTCTACCCTCTATTTGGTATTACATTAATATGACTATTTTCAACTAAAGAAAAACATCCAACTTTTAAGGAATTAAAGTTAATTGTATTCAGAAGTCTTACTGAAGATTGTAGACTGAGGCTTAGGACCTGTGAACAATCCTTTAGAGAGAGAGAGTTTCTTTCAGACTGCTCTAGTATCGTGCTTTCGGTCACAGTTTATATATGGGTTGTGGAAGTTCCTCATGTGCAAAATCACATCAAACTTTATTGCTATATTGAAGCAGAATCACATCAAAGTTTGTATGGAAGAGTACATTTTAGGCTGGGCACAGTGTCTCATGCCTGTAATCCCAGCATTTTGGGAGGCATAGGCAGGCGGATCGCCTGAGGTCAGAAGTTCGAGACCAGACTGGCAAACATGGAGAAACTCTGTCTCTACTAAAAATACAAAATCAGCCAGGTGCAGTGGCAGGCGCCCGTACTCCCTGTGATTAGGGAGGCTGAGGCAGGAGAATCACTTGAACCCAGAAGACAGGTTGCAGTGAGCCTAGATCGCACCACTGAACTCCAGCCTGCGTGACATAGTAAAACTCTGTTGGTTTTTACTTTCAAAGAGTACATTTTTATTGCAGATTATAGAAGTATAATCACTATCTCCATCAGATGTTATTTTATGTGTAGGTAAAGGCAAAGACCAGGGTCATTTAAGAAATACAATGTTGTAGGCAAGAGAGGTGGGGGGCCGTGTGCTCTATCCTGTGTCATCTTCAAAGCCTCCTTCTGGAGTCAGGGGCTTGGTGAAAGTGTGCTGGTGAGCAGAAATAAGCAAACATGCTTCTTATATGTTACTTTGTCTCACACTATCAATACAGTGGGTTTAAATTCACCATCTAGCTAATATTTCCTTGTGTATTTCATCTATTTTTGTTTCTCTGCTTTTCCTTTCCTACCTTCATTTTAGCATTCTTTTCGATTTATTGATTGTTGTTTAGCAATTATTCTTTGTATAAATTTATTGGTTATTTTTATATTGCAATATACCTTCTTAACTATGACAGTCTACTTAATGTACCAGTTCATGAAAAATGTATAAATGCAAGAATGGTATAATTTTTAACCTCTGCCTCCTTTTGCTATTGTTTATATTATGCTACATTTTACTGCTGTTCATGCTATAAAGTCCTCCCAACCATTTATCTTTTATTAAGCAATTATTTGTCTTTTAAAGAAACTAAGAGGAAAAACTGTCATTAACTTACACACATATTAACTATTTCTAGTCTTCTTTATTTCTTTTTATTATATCATATTTCCTTTTGATTTTTTAGCATAAAATTTAATTAATTACTTCTTATAATTCAGATTGGCTGGCAAAAAAAATCTCAGCTTTTGTGTATGTGAAAATATATTTATTTCACTTTCAATTTAGAATGTTTATGTTTATTTTTTTCTTTTAGCACATCAAATATGTAATCCCACTGACTTCTGACTTTCACCACTTCTGATGAGATGAAATTTGTAATTCTTTTATTCTTCCTTTTGCAAGAGCTGATAAGAAGATATTTTCTTCATCGTTGGTTTTCAGCAGTTTCACCATATGTTGATGTTATTTTTATTTATCCTGTTTACCCTTCACTGATATTTTTTTAAATTCTAATATGACAATTTTTGTCAAATTTTAGAAATTTTGGACCATTCTTTCTTCAAACATTTTTTGTAATTCTCTCTCTCTCTCTTTCTCTCTCTCTCCCCCATCTCTTTTTTCCAGGACTGTAATATATGTATGTTACATTGCCTGATAAGATTCCACAGGAAGCTGAGGGTCAGCATACTTCATCAATATTTCTCCCATTTTTTGCATTTGGATAATTAATATTAATCTAACTTCAAGAACACCAACTCTTTCTCTTGCAGTACTAAATCTGCTATAAAGCCCATTCACTATTTTTTAAAATTTCAATATTATACTAGAAATCTTCATTTAATTTTTTTTCAAATTTTTTATTTCTCACTGAGAATTCATATCTGCCTTTTTATTATGCACTTTTTTAAAGAATTGGAATATATACATGCTTTTTGGTTTATTTTATCTGTTTTATTATTATTTAATCATGAATATATAATATTATAAGTTATTGTATAATTTTCTGTATTCCAATTGTGGTGGTGGATCATATATCTTCATATGTGTTAAAAATCACAGGACTTTAGCCAGATAGGGTAGCTCATACCTGTAATCCCAGCTACTTAGGAGGCTGATCGCTTGAGGCCAGGTGTGTGTGACATGCATGGGAATTTTATTACATAGAAGACCCCATCTCTAAATATATATTAAAAATTAACTGGGCATGGTGACACTCACTGTAGTACTAGCTACGTAGGAGGCTGAGATGGCAGGATCACTTGAACCTAGAAGTTCAAGGCTGCAGTGAGGTATGATGACACCTCTGCACTCTAGCCTTTGGGAGGCTGAGGCAGGACCTTCATAGGGTCAGGAGTTCGAGAGCAGCCTGGCCAATATAGCAAAACTCTGTCTCTACCAAAAATACAAAAATTAGCTGGGCATGCTGGCGCATGCTTGTAATCCCAGCTACTCAGAAGGCTAAGACAAGAGAGTGTCTTGAACCCAGGAGGCAGAGGTTGTGGTGAGCCAAGATCACACCACTGCACTCTAGCCTGGGCAACAGAGGGAGATTACATCTCAATAATAATAACAACAACAACAACAATAATAATAATAGAGTTAAGACAAGTTTCTGGAAAGCAATTTTATAATTTTTATTGAGTCCTTAAATTTTTATAGACCTTTTGACTTAACAGTTTTACTTGGGATTTTACAAATTTGCTTAATTTTTTTTACTTTTACAAGTTTTACAGTTTTACAAATTTGCTTAAGGACTTCCATTACAGTTATTTATAATGGGCAGGGGGAGAGAAAATAACCAAATGTCCAATAATTGGGAAATTGTCTAATACATTATGGTTAGTACATACAGCAAATTTTTATACAACCACTAAAAATGCTTTCAAATGGCATTTAATAACATGGGAATTGCTCATGATATAATAATAATGAGATTATAATATTAAATATACACAATATGATTCTACTTTTGTTCATGCATTCCCAAATACATATCAAGATTGAAAGCACCAAAATGCCAGCACTGGATACATCTTTAATGTAGAATTATCACTGATTTTTATTTTCCTCTTTACATATGCTCTTACATAGTTTCCAAATTTTCTACATTGAACACATATTATTACTATAATTTTTTAAAATTTAAGCAAATATATAAATGCATAATTTCTACAAATTTATGTAGAAACAGTAATAAAATTCCTGAAACACTTAAACTGATTCAGACCCCAAATACATATGTATATACACATATTTATATATATGTATATTGTATATGTGTATATATACACATATACAATGTACACAATATACATTGTATATATATAAACACTTTATATATGTGTATACATATATATACATATATATGTAAAAAACACTTTATCATATGGATATATATATATGTATGAAGTGTTTTTTATTGTGACAAAAACACTTGACATAAGATCTACCCTTTTAAATTCTGAAGTGTATAATGGAATATTGTTTACCATAGAAACAAGCTGTACAAAAGTTACCTAGAAGGCTGCTGCGGTAACTCACGTCTTGTAATCCCCGCACACTTTGGGAGGCTGAGGCAGGCGGACCACGAGATCAGGAGACTGAAACCATCCTGGTCAACATGGTGAAACCCCCATCTCTACTAAACATACAAAATAAGCTGGGCATGGTGGCACATGCCTGTAATCCCAGCTACTCTGGAGGCTGAGACAGGAGATGCACTTGAACCAGGGATTCGGAGGTTGCAGTGAGCTGAGATCGCTGCACTCCAGCCTGACTCCATCTCAAAACAAAAAAGTTAGCTAAACTTTTTCATCTTGCATAACTGAAACTACACCCTTTGAACAGCAACTTCCCATTTTCTCTCCCTGCCAGCCCACAACAATCACCTTTGTACTATCTGCTTCTTAAAGTTTAACTATTTTAGATACCTCTATAAGTGGAATCATGCACTATTTATCCTTCTTTGATTGCCTTATTTACCTTAGCATAATATCCTCAAAGTTCATTCATGTTTTCTCATATAGCAGGATTCTTTTTAAGACTGAATAATATTTCACTGTATGTACATTCCACATGTTCTTTTTTCATTCATCCATCAATGGACGTTTTTTTTTACAGATTTTGACTATTGTGAATAATGCTACAATGAATATCAGAGCATACGTATCTATTCATGATTCTGATTTCAATTCCTTTGGATAAATACCCAAAAGTAGGATTGCTAGATTATATGGAAATGCTATTTTTAGCATTGTAAGGAGCCTCCATACTGTTTTCTTTAGCAGTTGCCTCATTTTACATTCCCACCAAGAATGTACAGCGTTCTAATTTTTCCACACTTTCATCAACACTGGTTATCTTTTTGTTGTTTGATAATAGCCATTCTAATAGGCATAAACTAGTATCTCATTGTGTTTTGACCTGCGTCTCCCCAATGATTAGTTATGTTGGGCATCATTTCATATACATTTTGACCATGTATATGTCTCCTTGGAGAGATGACTTTTCAAGTCCTTTTCCTATTTATTTAGGATTTAAAAAATGGTCTAGAGTTTTCAAGTTCATTTTTTTCTCTCTTCTATTACAAATGTCTCTCATAGTTGTTCCTGTTTCTGCAACATTTTATGGGCCAAACTGCTGCACATTTTACACACAGCTACTTACTCGTGTTTTCAACATCCTTAATGCCTTTTCTCGTGTAAAGTGTGATAATCATAATATTATATACAGAATTATTATTATGGAAAAGTATTACATTATCACCATTACTGTTAGAAAAGTAATTTTTACTTTGTGATCATATTTCTTTTTAATTTTTATTTGTACCATGCCTTTATTCTTAATTCATGTACTGCTTCTTATTACAAGAGCCTGGAAAACCTGTAAAAATTCCAGGTTCCCAAAATAACCATCACATAATGCTTATTTTAAAACAACCAACCAAATAATAGACTCTCAAAGCATTAAAACATACTCACCTTTTCAGTAATAAATAAATTACATCCTATTAGGTAGTAAATAGAGAGAGAAAAAAAATCCTTTAAATATTGAAAATCAACACAGATCTTTCCTTATATCTTGACTATATTAGCACTCATTTTATTCCCTTTCTCTCAGGTGTTCTTAGCTATCAACTTAACTATATTTAAATCCCATGTTAATATTATTTTGAAATTTTCTAAGTGTTTAAACATTACTACTTTTTGAATGGCTGTGATTTCTTGGTTTTTCACTGCAGACAGTTTCTGCTTAGTTTAAGCCCTTTCCAGTGGGCCAGTGCCTTCTGTCCAGAGTAGTGACATCTGTCAACTATCAGATTTGTTCTAGTTATAGCTCAGCTGTTCTCGATTCACCCTGAAAAAGCAAATCACATGTATTTTTTAATAGAGAAGAGGACAAAAATGCAATGTCAGCTTTCTAACATGAATCTATGTTCTGTAAATCCTCACAATAACAGAATATAAAAAGTTAATTTCTTTTCAGCTCAGGCTCATGCAGCTGGTTAAGTGTTAAAGCTGAGTTATAAACCTAAGTCTAAATCTAAACCCAAAGCTCTTATTAATAGTGCTTGGGCTGGGTGTGGTGGCTCATGCCTGTAATCCTGGTGGCTCACGTCTGTAATCCCAGCACTTTGGGAGGCCAAGTCAGGAGAATCACTTAAGGCTAGGAACTTGAGAGCAACCTGGTTAACATAGCAAAACCCCGTCTCTACTAAAAACACAAAAAA
>CAUYQU010071050.1:0-106010 GCA_963574635.1 Cheracebus regulus | reverse complement strand
GGGGGCGGCGGCGGGCGGGGGGCGGGGGGCGGCCGCCGGGGCAGGCTCAGCCCGAGCGGCGGGGCATGCCGCGCCGGGGCGGCGGCGGCCGGGCGGCGTGGAGCTTGGGCGCGGCGCGGGCCCCGGGTCGCTCCGCCGCTCTCTCACAGCTCCTGGCGTCGCCGCTCTCCAGCGCCAGCGTCAGCGGCCAGCCCGCCTCAGCTCCGCCGCTGCCACCGTCGCCGCTGCTGCTACCGCCGCGGCCGCTCCACTTCTACAGACTTGATTCTTCGACAGTCTCGCACGGCGCCTGCGCGGGCCCCCTCCCCTCGGGCGCGCGCCCGCCCTCTTTCGCGCGCGCGCGCGCTCCCCCTCCCCCTGCGCGCCCAGGGAGCGCAGCCGGGAGAGCCAGGCGCCGCAGCGCCGGTGTCCCTCTCCGAACACCGTGCAAAGTGGTCCTGTGCTTTTCCTCCTTCTCTCAATTCGCGTCCCAGTCGGCTGTCTCGACCACCCTCTGGATGACTTCCCCTGGTGTGCCTCTGGGCCAAACTGTGCTAAAAGTCATTTAAAAATTTTTCTTATGCAAGGCCACTTTGTCACTTGGTTTCCATCCGTCTCCTGAGAAGGGGGATTTTAAGTGTAGCGTGGTTCACAGTTCTGGTTTCTTAGGAGTTATACTTGAAAGCTCAATGTCGGACGCATGACTATGAAATCCGTCACTGGTGCTTTGCATTTGTCTTGGGAAGGACACACGCGCCGCCTGTCCCTTTTACTAACTGGGGAGAGACGTTCCCAAGCCCAGCACCGCGTGCACACGCCGCCAGCTGGCTCTCGCGTTTTCCACGGAGCCCTGTGGAGCGGAGGGAGCGCGGTTCTGCTTAGCCGCTCGAAAACACCAAGTGATACTCTTAGCCAGTCCAGCCGCCCTATTCAGCGGGGTCCTCGCCGCGCTAGCGGCCCCGGACGCCTTATGTAGGTCCGCGCGGCGGGCGCGTGACGTGGGCCCGGGGCCGCAGACGGCCGCCGCTGCGAGTGCGCACGCTCCGCGCAGACGTGCCTCGGAGCCGCTGGCACTAGGGCCTCGTGGAACGAATGCACATTCCAGGGATCCGGGATCTACGGCCAGCGCAGCCGCGTCACGGCGCAGGCTCCACCCCCTTTGGCGAGTCTGGGCCTCAAGGCACCGCCCCCGGGCCCGAACTTGGACTCGATGTGGCAGGAGGCGCGGGCGCGAGCCGTTGGCGGGGCGGGGCGGGGCGGGGCGGCGGGGTGGGGGGGTCCTGCTTGCCTCGGCGACCCCGCGGGCCGTGTGGGCGACCGGCTGGCTGATTCGTCTTCGCGGAGGGCGGGCCACTGGCGGGGGTGGACTGGCACCCTATGTGCCACCTAGGCCGGGCTCAGCCCAGCCGCCCGGCCCGCAACTCTGCCACCGTTGGCAGCCTCAGCCTCAGCCCAGACTGAATTGAACACTTGAGTTTCGCACTTTTATCGGGAGGAGGAGCTGGTGTGTGTTATGATAAATCATTTTGGGCTGGTCGTTAGTCTCCCTAATGTACGGCAGCTTAGTCGCTCTCAATTGGGACTTTTACACTTCAGCTCTTTAAGGGCGGCCTCTAGAGCTGCTTTTGTTGGGAACACAGGCCTACATCTCTCCCTTGAGACTGGAATGAGCTGGTTAAGTGTGGGAAGAACAGGGTACTAATTATATTATCTTTCCTACAACTGGATTGGTAGGTGGAGAGAGAAAAAAATCCTGCTGACGTTTCTCTCTAGTCTTTGCTATTGAAAATACCAGGTTGCTTCAAAGGATTAACCACAAGGAAGAGGAAAAACAGCCTTAGAGAAACGGAGGGAGCTGCTTAAAACACATGAAAAAACCTGTTCGAGAATGGCACAGAAAACGTAATGTCAGACCTAAATGTTTTTATAGTTAGCCTTGAATGTCTTTTGGGGATTTCCATAGAAGGTGCGCCTGCTTTAAAGGGCTCTCCATCTGTTCGTGGATCTTGCCCTGCAATTGCAATCCTCCCTCACCCTCTTCAAGCTGGGAGAGCGGGGCCTGCCCAGATCCTTCCCGGGAGCAGCTGGTGCCAGCCGGTTTGGTCACTCCCAAGCCCTGCTGTTGCACACTGCCTTCAGGACCTGTCCCTTTGGTCACCCTCCTCGGAGACCCTGTGACACTCATTCCAGCACATGGCTTTACCCACTGTGTCACTGCCCAGTCCTTGTGCTGCAGAGAAATGAACCAACTCAACACCCCCAAGAGATGGCCCACTAAGCACTGACTGAAACATATTAAAAGAAAACACAACTCACCATTAGAGCTGTGGCCTAATTATACTCATTTATCTGCAAGCTGGTACTGTAATGGCCTCGAGGGAGAGCCTGCCACTCCATCCCAAAATAGAATTAGAGATACAAATTCTGCCTTGAGAGATACTAAGATCTTTGTAGAACAGACCTTTTCTTCTGCAAAGGAAGAGCATTTCCTTCTTATTTTACACTGCCAGTTTCATGTCGAAACTGAGTTGTTGTAACTTCCCTAATGAAATGTCCAATGGAAAATGGAAAGGCTATTTTAGTTCTGGGCTCGATCCGGAATCAAGGGAGTTAAGGCTGGATCCAGGGCAGCAATTCCTTATATTGTATCAGAAGCCTTTCATGCTGGCTGGCCTTTCTTGTAGCTCTGGAGCAGCTTTATCGATGTATGCTAAGTAAACATAGCTTTGTTTTTGTCTTCCACCCACCACTCTCCCTCCCGGCACAGACTGGAGTTGGATCCCGTCCAAAGCGGCTGCTGCAGCAGTTACAGCCGCCTCCACACACAGGAGCAGGGTTTCTAGGGTGAGGCAATGCGTCTGCAATTCGCAGAGACAAGGCAGGAATTGTAATTGTAGTTCATCATGTGATGACTTATGAAAGAGGAAGTTGGTATGTTTTAGTCACGTAGACTCTGCCCTTTTGCTTAAGGCACCAGGTCCTCTCAGAAGAGAATTATGATCATCTTTGCTACTCAGAGTCGAGGTTACCGGGTTGGCTGCAGTGTGCTCCTGCACATGCATACACGGACAGGCAGGCAAATGCTGGGCTAAGTGTCGGCGAAGCAGCCGGTTGAGGCTGGCTTTTCACCAGAACACTGAAATGCTGCAATTTGTCTTAAGGACTAAAAGAAATATTCTATGGAGAACACTCCTGCTGAGACTAGACAAACCAACAGTCTTTTCCAGCTCTGATTTCTGAAGGTTGTTGTTGTTTTAAACAAAAATAACAGTTTAGGAGTAAAAGGAAAGCCATTCAGTATGACACTATCAAAAAAGCAGGAATAAGGGAAGTAGCTTGGAAGGCAAACCTAAGAGAGCAGTTCTAAGCGAGAGCTCGATGGGTAGAACAAATGTGACCTTCCCACACTGCGATTTAAATGGGCTTCTACTGTGTGAGCGTTAAACATCTAAAATCTGAATCTGGTCCCCAGAGCTTACACCAGTCAAGCAGCTTTTAACACACGGAAGCCCTGAGCTGACACCCTACAGCACAGTGTAAAGAAACGGTTCCTACAGGAGTACCTTAATGGAACTTTGCCCCCGGGACATGCAGCTGCAGGAAGAGTGCAACCCCATCCCCCCAGCAGCTTGTGGGTGCATCCAGGAGATAGATGGTATTCCTAGGAACTGCTGAGTTCATGGCTTTCACCCTCTATCCAAAGGTGGAATCACAGCCTTCATTCTTTAGAGTGCAGTTTCCTTAAATAGCATCATGTTGCAACCACACTAAAGCTTCTTAAACTCTGACCTTGGCATATTTGAAGAAAAGAAAAAATGCAGCTACATTTCATCTGGATTTCTGTGAACATCATTGAAGGTTTCTTCAGCTTTGGCAAAAGTGTCATAAGGCTAGAAGAGCACACATAATATTCAGGGCTTTTCCGATTTTATTTTTTAAGTTATATATTTGAACACATTTGTTTATATGAATATATCTATACATACTATGGAGCACCGTGACATAAATGATCTTCTGTAATTGATATGCGAGTCTTCCTTCTAAGCAACAGCATTTTATGAGACAATCTCACTGTTTTTCAAATTGCAAATACTCTTTTTTAGAAATACTTTCCCTCTGTTTGACCTCTCTCTATAGCCTACCTCCCTTGTGCACAGAGAGCAAACAGATATTAAAGAGACTTTTGCATGTTGAGATAAACTCTTTGTGGAGGGTCTAAGAATCAGGCCAAATAAAATCACAGGAGCTCTTAATCATCCACATATTGTACATAGAAGCTGCTAGTCACCAGCCTATATGTCAACATATGTATAGGTCCCTATTTAGAGCAAAATTTGGGGTCTTGATGAAGGTTAAATACTTACCGTGTCAGAATTTAAAGAGCTAAGTGAGAGACAAAACAGACAAAGGAGAGATTGAGGTCACACACTTGCTCAGTCTGCAAGGAAATTGGTAGAACTGGAAGGGATTCAACAGCCATTTGATGCCAGTAAACCTCCTATTGACTTTTTGGAAAAAGCAGGATGAAATGCACTTTTCTGGAATAATGTCTGGATGTGGGTTTAACTTACGATATTTAAAACACTCACTGAAACCCTTTGAAAGATAACAGCAGGAAGATGCTGACAAAATAGTGAATTAACTTCACAGATAACGTTTGAAAATAAAAAGTGGTAAATATCCTCTCAAATTAGTTTTCCTATTAAAAAATATACATTTCCTACATACACATTCCATAGTACAGGAACTGAAAACCTCGAATAAGGTAAAAATTCTAAAAGGTTAGAGAACAGTACGATGGCATTGGTATTTGCTGTATCTTTCATAGGAACATTTTAAAAAGATATTTCAAGGATAAATTATATTATCTTGTTGTCCTTTTCAGAAACTAAAAACCTGACTTGCCTAAAGTAACATGAAAAGTGGGTGTCAGAGGCCAGGCACAGTGTAATCTGTAATCTCAGCACTTTAAGAGGCCGTGGCAGGAGGATCAGGAGGTCAGGAGTTTGAGACCAGCCTGGCCAACATGATGAAACTCTGTCTCTACTCAAGATACAAAAATTAGCTGGGCATGGTGGCAGGCACCTGTAATCTCAGCTACTCAGGAGGCTGAGGCAGAAGAATTGCTTGAACCCGGGAGGCGGAAGTTGCAGTGAGCCAAGATCGTGCCACTGTACTCCAGCCTGGGCGACAAAGCAAGACTCCATCTCAAAAAAAAAAAGAAAGAAAGAAAAGAAAAGTGAGTGTCAGAACCGATATCTAGGTATGAGTCTCTTGCCTAAGGATGTAGTCGAGAATATTCTATTTGCATTTTGCATTGTTAAAAATCATGTAAGCACAGCATAGAGTCCCAGAAAGAGTGTTAACATCTGAGTTTTAACAGAAAAAGTGTTAAGCTTTGCTTATCTATACCTATATTTATAGGAAAAAGGAAAAATTTAGTATAGTTCATAGAACAATCAATCCAAAGAGAAGTGAACATTCACCACAGACAAAAGGAGCTGACAGGTAAGGCACAGTTGCTACGACACCTGCTCTAGTGCAGGGCTCTTCATGTGGCAAACCATTTTTGTGCTGGTCCGTATGAACCTTAGATAAAAACTGATGTTGGTGTTAGGATAAAAGACTCAGTTGTGGGAGTCAGTTGGGTGATGAAATGGTTTTAGCACTCACCAAGTTGGAATACAACACCTCCAACTCTTTGTGATCTATTTTCTTAAAAATAGGAAAAACTCATCGTTTAATTCCAATTGTAGGAGTCCAATCCTAACTACTTTGCACTCAAACAAATAAATACAATGGGCTACAGGGTACTAGAAAGAAAAAAGTGTGAAACAACATATTGCATAGAATATCACGGTTATAAGGGGGCTGTGGGGTACAAGTTGTTCATAAATTACTCAAATGAACTTTCATTATTATTATTTTTTGAGACTGCCACTTTTTTTTTTTTTTTTTTTTTGACAGCGTCTCGCTCTGTCACCCAGGCTGGAGTGCAGTGTTGCAATCTCAGCTCACCGCAGCCTCCACCCCCCAGGTTCAAGTGACTCTCCTGCCTCAGCCTCCCGAGTGGCAACACCTGTTTTTTTGGCATGGGAGGAATTGTGGTCATTTTTATAGGTAAAGGAGACACAGAGAGCTTGCCACAGGAGGAAGGAAAGTTAAACAGATGGACTGAGGACTGTGCTTTATTAGTTGGAGTGAATTCCTGTATGAATTGGCACATCCATTTCTGTGCCCACATGTTAATGCCTCTTTGTGAGGCAGAGTGTAAAACCATTGAAAGAATAAGATTCACACCCAGAACTGAAGTTCATGCAGGGGAGAAGGAAGCAGGTATCAGTAGACAGCCTAGATGTGAGCCCTAGCAAGAGACCAGTGCTGGATTCCTTAAAGTGACTGCCTAAATATAGTGTGTTTACTAAAAAGCTTGTCACAGACAGCTAAAATGCAAATACAAATGAACTTTGATGGACTTGCTGGCAAGACTCTCAGCCCTTCAAGCAAATTCCTGAGTGAGGAAGTCGGTTCTGAAACATGCCTAGGAACTGCACACGTGAACTTCCTGAGGGCTCTTCTCTTTAGCATCTAACAGGTAGCTAGATTTTAAACATTTGTCAGGCTGCTTTTATTCTGTCTACCTACCTCTCAATTATCTACCTATCCATCTATCTATCTTTGCATTATCAGACCAATTCGTTATTCTTAACAACAGCTAAGAACATCAATGTCTGTTCCCTTTATGAACTGAGGCACCAAGACAATAAGGAATCTGTCTTAAAACAAAGACAATGTGCAGTTAAACGACAGTTAGAATTCAGCTTTCCCAAATTGCAGTTTGTTCTTTAGCCCACTGGTGGGCTACCTCCTATTTATATTTTCTTCATGGGTTCTGTTTTGCATACCTGTAAATATCTATGCAGATCACTGAGGGACCATAGGTTCTGTTCATACACCTGGCATGTGACCTGAGGCAGGTCAGTTGGACACTCTAGGCCAGTTTTTCTTGAGTGGAGGAGAGGGTGCTGGCTTTGATATCTTTTCTGTTCTGACCTCTCATGTGGTGGGTGGGGGTAATGGGAATACACAGGAATTTGACAAACCCAAGCCCAACATTCTTCTGACCCACATGGGATTACAAAACAGTGCGGAAAAACTACCAGTAAATGCCTGCCCATTATATGGGGGCATTGTGCCATCCAAATAAAGTCAGGAGCATCACATCATCTGAGAATATCATGTCTGTTCGGTTTGGGGCTAAATCCCAGGTTAGAAGAATCTAAACCATGGTCTATACTTAGTTTAAATTAGCCAGGGCAAAACATCTGTATCAGCATTAATGTAAGCCCAACTTCAATGTCTCAGGACTTATGAAAAATATTTGCACTTTTCTTTCCTCAAGAGACTGCCTTATTTCATATACGTATGTGTGTTTATAATTCTATGTGTATGTATGTGTGTATATGTATACATGTGTATATATGTATATACACATATACACATATACGTATATATATGGGCAAAGACTTAGTACACTACCCACAGGCTATTCAGATTATTCAAGAGGCCTTCAGTTGAAGAAGCCAACAGACAAACAAACAAAACAGTTTCATACACAGGCAGGCATTTGGCTGAATGGTTCAGCAGGATACGGAAACTTGCTTTGAGGTGTTTTTGTACTCTCACCTAGGATTCTACTGCTTAATGGCTGTGTGGCTTCTTTGCATGCTATATACTGAATTCATAAAGGATGTTATGAGAGTAAATTCAAGGAATTCTGATGTTTTGAAATTTGTTGTGACTTGGTTAACTATGGTGAAATGTTACATTCATGTTACATTATGGCTTTCATTTCTACAGGTCTGATTAAAAAAGCTTTTAAAAATTCTATGTTTTTCAAAAATTCTGTGTTTTTCTTAAGGGGAAGAATTTGTTTCATTTCAACTATTCTTCAAAAACCAAAAAAGGAGCCACCATATACTTTACTCTTCATATAAAGATTACTCAATATATTTTAAAATGAGTGTTCCAGAATTAGACTTCCAGATTCCTTGAATTCAGAGTGTGGAAAAGGATAGGCAGCTCCTGTAATAGGAGACATTCTTTTAAAAGCCTGGAATGCTGAAGCCCTCTTAGACTGAAAACATGTCAGGACATGCCTTTTTGGGACGCTGTCAAATGGTTTAGGCTCAGAATTCCACATTCCATACTTTTGAAGTTGTTTTCTGTTGGCAAATGACCTCTTGATTATTTTCATGTGGTGGGTATTCAGGCCAACCTTTTCTGGTTCCAAGTGATTTACACACACACACACACACACACACACACACACACACCACTCTGAAGTGTCCATATTTTAGCATAAAGTTAGGAATTATGCAAGTACTGGGTATATCTTGATCAATTCTGTGAACCTCGTCAGTTTATAACAAAAGTCGGAGGCCTCAAAATCAGACACACATTGACCTGGAATGCTTTATTCTCCAGTGCTCATTCTTGATTCTCAATAGCATCACTACTGTGAAAAAGTTTTCACCATTAGGGAGTTATGTCATTTCTCTGGTAAAATTAAACAGCAATTTTATTCACCTCTGCTCCTTTATGGATGAAGGCTGGCAATGGCTAAAGGAACAAATAAACGAATGAATAAATGAATGGAGTTCCCTCCTCCTGACTCAGAAAGGTGCTGTTTCCCCTCACACAGGAGATACAACTTAGATGCAAGCCAGTTCTCCCACTACATCCAGCCCTTCTGTTTTTAGGAAGTTCTGATTCGGGGATTGGAGAATTGTACTCAATTAATATACTGTACAGCATGGGCCTGGTTAAATTAAACATAAACGCTCTGCCCCCTGCCACCCACCCCACTCAGACCACAGAGAGTTCATTTCACAGGCGCCACTATCTGTGAGACCTGAACAAAGGTAGCTGACTTCAAACCCTGTCTACATTTGCCTTACTACAGACCATGTGTTAGTAGATGTTGTAATAGTTTTTATAAACCGTTAGGATTCTCAGAATGCTCCAAAACAGAGAGGCATGATATCAGGTGATGATTTTTTTTTAAGTCTCAATTTTGTGAGAATTTTTAAAAATTGTCTGTTTTACTAAGAAATTACTCAGAGATCATATACAATGAGGAACTCGGTGGGAAGAAGATAAACAAAGCAAGTATAACAGAGGCAATGTTCTTTTAAAACGTTTCATTTTGCAGACCAAGAATACAACTTGTAAATCTTTTAAAAATACTTTCATTATGGTGTATAAATTATGATATTTTACTTGAAGCCAATAAAGCCAGCATAGAGAAGAAAGTTATTTTTTTCTTTAAGCTTTCCATAGGTAGTATAATTTAAATAATTCTATGGTAGAGTTTAAACACCTCAGATTGAGCACTTTTGCTTACGAAGTAAGAATAGTAATCCTCATGTAAAAAGGTGGTATTGCTACCCCAGACAGCAGATGGTGTTATTAAATACACAGGCAAAGTCTAAGGTCATAAGGAACTAACAATTAACCAGAAATACGATCTGTCACAGTCGTTTAATGGGTAACCTACCAGATATATACCACTTGTATTCTTGTGAGTGGTGGGAGGTAAATAGGCAAGCTTCAGAGCAGTTGCGCAGTCATTTAGAAATATTGTAATCATATTCTTATTTAGGCATTTAGTGAAACCAACAAGCCAGAAAGAAAGTGAAAATCAGTGTGATTTCCTCATAATACTGTGTCCTGTTAATCTACTTTGAAAAATACTTTACCAATTCAGACAGCACAATTTCCTAGTTCTCCCCAAATCTAAATGGTGTCCCCAAACTAGGACTGTCAACATTTTGAATTTTTTACTGCTAGTCTCAGTTGTTCTAAGACCTCTTTACATTATCATAGGTATCATTTTTGCCCCTGAAGTTTTCGTCATGCGAAGGCGAAAAATTGGGGCATACACAACAGCCAATGGAAGCAGGGTGGTAGGAGGAAGCCTCGAACTAGTGGAGAGGAGAGGCAGTCAGCTGGTGGGGTGGACCGTGGGAAGAGGATGGTCTCACCAGTAAGGAATGGGTGGTGGGCTCCACTTCTATTGTAAATCAAATATAAATCTATCACTAAAGTAGGAGTTGAATACACAGTGCCCAAGTCCTCATGAGAGATTCCCAAGGAGGGTTTGCCATGGAGAATGTGTCATCAGTTCCTTTTCAGCTGGGACTTTTGAGGATGAGGAACTGAATTCTAAATTCACCCAAAGGAAACATGACCAACAAGGCAGCAACTAAGTCTGAATCACAAAGAACAAACTGCTTGGTTAGAATTTGGAAGAGTGGCTGGGTGCAGTACCTCACGCCTGTAATCCCAGCACTCTGGGAAGCTGAGGTGGGAGGGTCACTGGAGGCCAGGTGTTTGAGGCCAGCCTGGGCAACATAGCAACACCCCCATCTCTACACAAAAATACAAAATTTAAGGCCAAGTAGAGTGCCTCACCCCTGCAATCCCAGCACTTTGGGAGGCTGAAATCTCTACAAAAAAAAAAATTAAAAATTAGCCAGGCGTAGTAGTGCATACCTGTATCCAGCTACTAAGCAGGCTGAGGCAGGCAAATTGCTTGAGCCCAGGAGGTTGAGGCTACAATGATCCATGAACCATGATCATGCCCCTGCACTCCAGCCTTGTATAAAGAGCGAGACCCAGTCTCTTAAAAAAAAAATAGTTTGGAAGAGTGAACCTGATCTCATAGGCAAATAACTATGATGCATATCCAAGAGTCATGACTCTAGCCACTGTGTCAACCAATTGTCAAAACAGCATCTGGAAAAGCAAAAACATCCTCAGTGCCCCAGGTGAATAGAAGATGAACAATGAGGAGCAAGGTTCAGAGGTCACTGGCTGATCAGAGTAAAAAAGGTAGTAGATTCCAATCTTTGTACAAAAACTTCTTAAAAGACAAGAAGTTATTAAATTTCCTTGCCGTTGGATTTTGTGAGGATGTCTGAGTCCCAGAAAATGCATACTAATAAGGACTTCTTTTCATATACAGTTTCACGCATTTATATATGTTTATTTAAATTTCTCTAAATTTAAATTGAATAAGGAAGGCAACAGCCTCTCAAGGCACACTCATAACTGGAGACCTTCATCCACAAGCTAGCTTGATTTTCTGTGTGGCCAGGACACCTGCTGAAACTTTCAGCAATCCTCAGAAAAGCAGATGAGATACCCTTGGGCTGAATGAGTAAGAACTTTCTAGAGAGTGGAAAACTGGTGAAAGTCCAGCTGGACAAACATATGGCAGCAGAGGCGGAAAGAGTGCTTGATGACCGGGAGCTTTCTAAAAAAATGTCTGAAGGCTCAAGGCAGCCATTACAACCTAAGATCTTACTAAGCATGATGGATGTTCTTACTTCTAGGATTGCCTCCAATTTACCTGGACCACAGCCAGCAATGCATCCTCAGGCACCCCATGGGATGGTACATGCAGGAGAACAGCATCACACCATATCCTATCACCAAGGCCAGGATTTCGTGCCTCTGCCCCCCGCCCCCCACCTCCTTAAAGTGGGGGAAGTTGGGAGAAGAGACGATTCTTCTTGGAGCATATGAGATGGTAGCTTGCTGTGTTGTCCTGAAAGAAAACAAAGTTTGTAAATCACTGTAGACAGTTTTTTTTTTTTTTTATAATAGATATGTTGGGAGGGAAAATGACTATGGTAAATTCCATTCTCAACCACACATTCACTCAGAGCATTCTTGAGCCCCACAGTGACAGACTGAGCTCAAGGAGAAAGACTGGCAGTCTAAGTTTCAGACTACAGAACCATTTGGAGGTGAGATATACAGAAAAAATGCACAGCTTTGAGGTTTTATATTGGTCCTTCCCTGCCCAATGTCATTTCCAAAGTAATGGAAAGGAATATTTTATTTTTTCATGTTAACACTTCATTATAATCATCTTTTATTGCAGTGACCATTTGTATCTGTTACTGAGAACAGGTATAACTAGCTTTAAGAACATTCTACATGGAATGATGTATTCCTTAGAAAAGAAATCAATTAAGAGGTGATTATTCACAATTACAAAAGGACCCTTTATAAAGTCTGTAATTTACCACGGGATTAAAGAAAAGTACAGTTGACCTTTGAACAACATCGATTTGAATGGCACAGGTACACGTATACATTGATTTTCTCCCATCTCTGCCACCCCTAAGACGACAAGACCAACCCTCCTCTTCCTTCTCCTCAGCCTTCTCAACATGAAGACCTTTATGATGACCCACTTCCACTTAATCAATAGCAAATATATTTTATATCTTCTCCCTTTGTTTTTGTTTGTTCAGACAAAGTCTTGCTCTGTCGCCAGGCTGGAGTGCAGTGGCACAATCTCAGCTCACTGCAACCTCCACCTCCCAAGTTCAAGCAATTCTCATGCCTCAGCCTCCTGAGTAGCTGGGACTACTTGGAATTAGCCAGGCACCCACCACCATGCCTGGCTAATTTTTGTATATTTAGTAGAGACAGGGTTTCACCATGTTGGCCAGGCTGGTCTCAAACTCCTGACCTCAAGTGATCCGCCCTCCTCGGCCTCCCAAAGTGCTGGTAGTACAGGTGTGAGCCACCGCGCCCAGTCCCTCTTCCTTATGATTTTCTTAATAACATTTTCTTTCCTCTAGCTTACTTCTTCTGTAACAATACAGTATATAATAAGGCACATACCAAATATGCATTCATGGACTGTTTATGTTACTTGTAAGACTTCTGGTCAACAGGTAGACTATTAGTAATTAAGTTTTTGGGGAGTCAAAAGTTAAACACAGATTTTTGAATTCATGGCGGTTGGTACCCCGACTTCCATGTCGTTGGAGTTTTTAAAAATGTAATCAATGTAGACTTGTTAAAGGTCCACACAGGTTGTTTTGGAGAGGCAAGCACGCGGACCTCTTTTCATAGATGTCTCAGCAGTGGCATCCGGAATGCACTCATTGCTGACACCACTACTGTTCTTCAACAGACAATACTACCTCCCTTTCAGCTCCTCTGATGGATGTTTCACCATTTTACCTAAGCTGTGGTGACAGTAGAAGCAGCAATTACTATAGTCACAAAAATCAGGGCCTACCTTTATTACCCGATCATTATGACAATTATCATTCCAGTTTTTCCTTTGTCCATGCACACACCTTCCCAAGGTATGCATTTTCATTAACAGACAGAGAAGGGCCTATTAGATAGGTCAATTGCATATACTCCGTGTGATAAAGAAACGTCATTAACTTTTGATTTTTTAAAAAAGCAAATTACAGTCCTCTATTCCCAGATTGTGTTTTTCCTCTTGGGTACTCAAATGTTTTTTGTTCAGAACACGCTTTGCACTTGTGAGCCAAAGCCAGTGCTGTGAATCTAAGACTACCTGGGCCTAATGAGGAAAGGCTTTGAAGCCCCGGCATTTTCTAAACGTTCAGAGAGAGAAAACAAAGTCACCTCTTCTTAAGAAAAACTTTTCTCCTTAGGGGGTTCCAGGAATGTTGAGATAGATCTGGGCCAGAGACTGGCCAGATGTTTGTTCTTTTGAATGGTGTCCCCACTTCCCCTTTCTGGGGACCTCAGCCGACTTCTTTTGCACTTCCTGGCTCTGTTTCACACAATGCTCAGAGCTTCAAATCCCCCTATTCTGCAGTTACTTCGAGGTTTAAGCTGTGGGAAAGTAACCCGGGCTGTGTGGCGGGTGCCAGCACTGCTTCTGCTGCTGCCTGCTATGTCAACACACCGCTTCTCTGTGCTTCCCTTGCCTCTGTCAATTGATACAACAGCAACAACAACACCCACTGCCAAGCCAGTATGAGATTGACGAATACGTCCAGAAACCACTCAGTATCAGCCAGCAGATAAAGCGCAGGGCTTAGAGTCAGAGAGCCTGAGTTCTTATTCCAGCTCTACCACTTTCTTCAGTTGTGTGATCCTAAGCAAGTGACTTAACCCTTCTGTGTCTCAATTTCCCTATCTGTGAAAAATGGGTCTAAAAATAGTACTTCCTGCAGAGGTTGATGGGAGGATTAAATGGTGTGCAAAATGCCTTGAACAGTGCATGGTTCATGGCAAGCCCTCAATTCACATTGGCTTTTATGTTAGGTTAGTTCCAGACTATGCTAAAGCAGGCACTTCTAAAACCAACCAGTTCTTCTGCTGCTCGTGGCCAGACTTCAGGATCCTTAGGAATGACCTCTGCTACTTAGCAGTCCTCCACATCCACCACTCCATGGAAGTAGCTATCATCAGAGCTACCAGTGACTTCCCTGTGACCATCTCCAACAGGCTCTTAGCGCTCCAATCCTTTCGGAGTCATCTGCCACTTTAGCTATCACTCCTTGGCATCTTTTTCCCACTTTGACTCTTAAAGAAATATCCTGTACCTACTGAACTTCTTTCTCTATGTATTTACTTTATGTGTTTGTTCTCTGCCTCCCCACAGCTCCAAACCCCTATTCCACACTGGAAGTATCAGTACTTGGCACATAGTAGATGCTCAATAAATGTCTGTGGACTGACTTGAACTGTGTTATTGAAGTAGTTCCTCAACTCTGTCCCTTTGTATCATTTTCTTGATATTTGAACCCTTGCTGCTCTGCCTGGAATCTCTGCTATGATAACCAAATGCTTCAACATCTTCTGACTTACAGTTCATCTTTTTCCTCCTTTTCAGCCTTGAAATTAATTTTTTTTAATTTATATATTTTTTGAGACAGGATCCCACTCTGTGGCCCAGGCTAGAATGCAGTGGTGCAATCATGGCTCCCTGCAGCTTTGACCTCCCAGGCTTAAGTGATCCTGCTACCTCAGCCTCCCAGAGTAGCTGGGACTACAGGTGTGCACCGACACACCTAGCTGATTTTTTATATGTTTTTTACAGACAGGAGTTTGTCATGTTGCCCAGGCTGTTCTCGAACTCCTGGGCTCAAGCGATCTACTCACCTCAGCCTTCCAAAGTTCTGGGATTACAGGCATGAGCCACCACATACAGCCTGAAATTCTTTATAATTAAATTAACCTGTTTCAAGTTTCCAATTTGGGGAGGGAGGTATGCTTTTTAAGGTGTAAATTTCACTTTATACAGGAAACAGAAATTAGGTCCCACCATACATCAGAACTACATACTGTTATCCTAAAAATAACTCCTCTTGAGGTGTGTAAGATGCAGGTTAACAAGGGAATCATATTCTCTGAGGGGCAGAATGCAACATTTTAATATGCATTTTTAAAATACAATTAATGTCTTGGGTGTGGTGGCACATGCCTGTATTCCCAGCTACTCAGGAGGCTGAGGTCGGAGGATCACCTGAGCCCAGGAGTTCGAGGCTGCAGTGAACTCTGATGGCACCTCTGCACTCTAGCCTGGGTAACAGAACAAGATGCTCTCTCTAAGAAAATAAAAAATAAATAAAAATAAAATTAATCTCAAAGACAGTGAGGTATGATAACTGCTGGTTTGATCTTGCCCTGAATCCCCTTGACAGAACGTCTCAGCTCAGGGCCACTTCAGCTGAAGAAAGGTTTGACCTGTGAAAATCAAGGACAATTAAAATATTAGCTTATAACATTAAAAAAAAAAAAAAGCAGACTTTCCCTTACATGCACATACATACACACACTCTTTCTGAAATCAACGATACTTAATTTTTAATTATTACACATTGGATTGTTAATTAATACATTCCCCATTGGATTGTTCCAACTATCACATGATCTTGTAATGATCAGGGCTAACTTCTCTGTTACGTGCAGTAGGGACCATGATACTTGTAGGGGTTCATGAAAATGTTTGATTTTAATTTATTCAAAATCAGGGCCAGGTAGGTGCAGTGGCTCACACCTGTAATCCCAGCACTTTGGGAGGTAGAGGTAGGAGGTTTGCTTGAGCCCAGGAGTTCAAGACCAGTCTGTACAACATGGCAAAATCTCAACTCTACCAAAAAAAAAAATTACAAAAATTAGCATACTGGTGCATGCCTGTAGTCCCACCTACCTGGGAGGCTGAGGTGGGAGAATCACTTGAGCCTGGGAAGCAGAGGTTGCAGTCAGTCAAGATAGCTCCACTGCGCTTCAGCCTGGGCGACAAAGTGAGACCCTGTCTCAAAAAATACATAAAATCAGAATGAAAAAATACAATAATCACAAGTATGTAAGAATGAATTTATATAATTTTTAATTTTTTTTTAAATGAAGAAAGGAGCCCACAAAGGCAAAAATACCCCCTGCATTTCCAGGCACCAGAAGCATCACAGTGAGGCCTGGTGAGGACACTGATTCCATTGAGGTTCATGTTTTCATACCGAGTACTCCTGGACATTTTCATATTTTAAAGTATATATTGTGAAAGACGTCTTTGATTTTCTAGTGTTTTCTATTTATACTAACCCCTCAGAGAACTGATACATTTCATGGCCTTTGTTTACTGTCTCTATTGTAACGACTCCCAGGTCCCTCTCTTCTCTATTCTCGTGTTGGAGTTCTAATTTTGTACTTCTAACCGCCTGTTGGGTATTTCCACTTGTGTATCTCATTGCTGGCTCAGCCAACAAACCCATTGCTGAGCTCACCATCTTCCCCTGCTCTTCTGTTTTCTCTCTTCAGTTTTCCTGCCTATTAGAGTTTCTACTAATTCTATGTCATTAATGAGCCAACCATGAGCTTGTCTCCTTCATCCTGTATCTGAGGGCCTGGTTGCACCTCTGGTCCCATGCCCACTGCCATCCGTATTGTAGTCTCACTGCCCATCCCTCAGTGGAGCGTCCTTACTTCTCAATGAGTTCCATAGGCAGAGTCCTGATCAACTTCTCTGCATTCCAAAGCTTCCTCATGCAATGCATTCCTGACCCTCCCCAAGTTAATCTTTGCTCTGCTTTCATCATTTTCCTCCTCTGCTCTGTAATGTCTCCACTTCAACCCAAACTTCTCACCCAGTTTATAAAGCTCTGCTCACGTGGTTCCCTCCACTGTAGCCAATGCATCTCCCAACACATTAACACCCATCAGAGGTGATGATTATGGAGCCCCTTCACTCACGAACCAGACTTGCTTCCTTAGTCTTTTGTTCCTTCTCTTTCATTCATTCATTTATTCCGTTTTGGGGTAATGACTCTGTCCCAGGCACAGACACCTTAAATGTTCCTCTATTACCTATTCCAACCCTATACAGCTTTCAAAGCTCAGATCAAGTTCCCATCCATGAAGCCCAGGTCTCCCTTCTATCACAAGTCTTTTTCCTCTGAACTCTTGGAACGCTTGGAGACGCTGTCAAACATTTAGGACTTAAACATGTGATGTGAGATTTCCTGACTGTGTCATTCATGCTGTCCTGTCTGAATTGTTTGAGTTTCTGCAAAGGTCTTTACAGAAGATCTATCTCTTTACCCCTCAGCTGCACCTAGCCTCAAGCCCTGGCTGGGCTAGTCACGCTAACCCATTGGTCATTAATCCTCACTATGATTTTTCATGTGTTTACTACAGTATGATCCAGGCATTAGCTATGCTAGGCACTTTATGAGCTTGTTATTATCCTCCCATTTTTACAGATGAGGAAAGTGAGGCTCAGAGAGGTTAAGTGACTTTTCCAGTTTTACATAGTTTTTAAGTGGCTGAGTGAGAATTTGAATATAGGTCTGACATAATTCAAATATTGTGCTCTTGACCACTTAGCTAAATTAACTTTACTTTCTGATCGATTTGTGTATGTTTAAACCTACTCATTCTCCTCCTAGTGTCATTATGTTTGCTTTTGTCTCCTTTATATTTTTTAAGGCCTGCTAGTCTGTCCTTTCAAGACTCTGCACTTATGCTGGACCCACTAAACTGTCCCAGAACATCATAGTAAATGGTACAGATATTAATTATCTGAGTGAGAATGGTTGTGAGCATTGAGATTCACATGTGGACCCCCCAGGCAGTACCCTTCTCTCTTGCAAAGTAGTGTATTTTATAGATTAAATAAAACTCAAGATTTTTCTAAAAATTTAATAAATGATCAATGGAAACAGAAGTATGGAATATAAAAGTAGTATTTCAAAATGAACACATTATATGTAAAAGCTCACAACCAGGAATTTCTTCAGCTGGGTTTGCAGCAATGTTATGTAACTAATACTACGTTTCTCTCTATATGGCCAAACCTGGTTGGGTTTCTGTAACGCCTTAACATCTGATTATGGAGCACATCTAGATGATTAAAAAGCCTTCTACAATATTAGTACAATCAAATAACAAATAAAAATTAAATTGATTAATCGTAGCAACTTCATTTTGAGAATGTTTTGTCAGCTGAAAGTAAATCCTTGAGATATTTGTGCAGAAGCGTCATTGCAAAACAGAATCTGTGGTAGAACTGTGTCATCTTTTGGTTCTACAAGTGCCATCTTGTTGCTGGCAGATGGCAAATGTCTATTTGCTTGCTAGCTCTTTAGTGGGACAGGTCTTCTGTTTCCACTGTTGCCTCCTGTGACACAAACAGCCACTTCTCTCCCAAGGTTCTTTCTTGGTAACAGAACCCTAGTTCTTGGCTGGATCCATTGCCCCAGTGGTAGAGGCTGCTGCCTGGTCATGTCATGATCCCAGGCCTTTTCCTTGGGCACAACTAGATAACATTTCTCAGCCTCCTTTGCAGTTATACGCAGCTGTGTGCTTGAGATCTGGCCATTAGTGAGTGGAAGTGATGTCTCCCTTCCACTCACACTTCTGTAGTCCTGGCCTAAAGAAACGCACAATGGTTCTCTACACTCCTCTTTCCACGGCTTAATGCAGATAAGTAAGAAGATCTTGGAAGACAGGTGTTGAAGATGAAAGAGGCACAAGATAGAAGAAACCTGGATCCTTAGATCCCTGCTTGGAGGAAAACCACCTCCCAATCCAGAACATCATTTTGGATTTCATGTGAGTGAGAAGTAATCCTGTATCATGTTTGAGCCATTAAGCATATTTTATTTGCTTGTTCTGATGGCTGTAAGTATCGTACTAACATAGACATCATAAGTGAAAGACTGTATTTCCTCACCTCCCCTGCTAAGTATAACCATGTAACTAAATTCTGGCCGGTGAGATGTAACCAGAAGTGTTTTGTGCGACTTTGAAAGAGGATGCTTCAAGGAAGCTGACTTGGACAGGATGGGAAAACTTCTGTCTTCTTTTCCTCTCCCTCTTTTATAGTCCAGAACTCAGACATAATGTCAGGAATTGCTCTGGCCATCTTGCACCTCTGTGGATGGGAACCATTTTCTAAGACAATGGGCAGGCGATAGAGGAGACTAGGTTTCTGATGGATATAGAGCTGTTGGGCCCATCGGGGACCCTTCACCCCTTCCACAGTGCTTTTATGTCAGAGGAATCTCTTTCTTGTTCAAGTCACTATTTTATTTCCCATAGAGACACACATTCTTTCCATAGGAGCAAAAGTGATCCATTTAAGACTTGAATCAAGTTATGCCACGTCTTGGCTATGAATCCCTTCATGACTTCCAGTTTACCTTAGATTTCAATTTATATTTCTACCATGGTTTATGAAGCCCTGCTTCATTTGTCTCCTGCCTGCCCCACTGACCCCACCCCAATGACACTGACCTGCCTTCTGTTCTGCTGTAGTGATCAATCACTCACCTCCATGAGGCCCTACTGAAGATGTCACCTTTTCAGAGGTTCTCTGACCTCCCACCTACAATGGGCTCTCCCAGCTTTTGTCTGTCTCAGCTCCCTGTTTGTTTCCTACATGGCTCTGATCACAGTCTCTACTCATCTGGTTGATGCATTAATTCATTTTTTGGTCACTGTTTCAACTAGAATGTAAGCTCCATAAGGCAAAGGTGGTCTCCTGTACAACACAGTGCCTGCTGCATAGGAAGTGCTCATTACATTATTGAAAATACAGCAAATGTGTGTGTAAGTTGAATATATATAAACACTATATGTAAGTGCGTGCATGCACATATACAGTTGACCTGTGAACAATGCAGGGTTCGGGCGCTGACCCTCCATGCAGTCGAAAATCTGACTTTTAATACAAGTTGGTTTTTGAATTTATAATGTGTGGATTTTTTTAAAAAAAACCTGGGGCTAATTATAATGAGAGAAAAAATAGAATTAAATTTAGCCATTACTAAGACTTCAACAAATCAAATACAAGTCACATTGAATACTAATATTTTAAGGTGAAAAAGAAAATTACAATTGGGGATAGACATAGTGCCTTCCCAGAAAATGGCAATATCTAGCCCACAAGAGTGTCTTTCATATTGTTTTCATTGCATGTGCTAAAAATACTGATTTCTTTTTAGCTTTTAAAAAAATCTAAATCATTATTTGCTCTCTGTTCATAAATCACTCAGTCAAGTAGAATTTCCTGATGAAGAAAATTATGATATAAAAATTTTAAAATTACCCTACAGCTTCTTTTTTTGTTTTTGTTTTTTGTTTTTTATCTGTCAGTTTGTTACCTTTATTCCTGAAAGAAGGACTCAAGACTCATAATACTCTACAGGTACTAACAGGAAGTGTTCCTGGGCAATGTCAGTTTGCAAGAGAAACAAAGAATTTATTGTTGACTTGATTACTAGTGCAGAGTAATCAGAAATTCCATGAAAGACACTGCAAGTTGACCTCTTTTAAAATTACTTTAAAAAGCTGAGGTTGCTTTGTATTTCTTAATCAGCATCTCAGAACAATGTACATTCTTTTTGTATCGTGTCATGGGCATCTGTGGCTTTGGCTTCATCAACACCCACTTCCTCTTGTGATACCAAGACCCTAGTTTTCTTTTAGAGAACCACCCCTCCCTGACTCTCAGTCCCTGTTTTTTGGGGGAGTTCACTCTTACCCCTAACCCCAGGGGTGGGCATGTGGTCTAAGTCTGGTCCAAGAGAATTTTAACCATGCTGGTGGTTCAGGAATGAGTATATGTTACACCCTGAGCCTATCAGAACCAAGATTGTCAGCCCCAGGAGTTATTCTAGAATTACTGCAAAGGAGAAACTCTCTTCTTGGGTGGTTAAACCAGAAAATCAGCGTGGAGCTTCTGGTGGACATCTTGTCAAAAAAATAGTGATTGCCTGCTTGAAAATGAAATCAAGAAAGAGAAAGGCAAAGCTAAAGCCTGGAGAATATTCCTGAAGACATTGTTCGAAGATCTGAAACTACCCCTGAACTTTTTTTCTTTCCTTTAGAGAGAGGGTCTTGTTCTGTCACCCAGGCTGGAGTGCAGTGGCGCAATCATGGCTCACTGCAGCCTCGACTCCTAGGCTCAGATGATTCTCCTGCCTCAGCCTCCCAAGTGGCTGGGACTACAGGCATGCGCTACTGTGCCTAGCGATTTTTTATTTTTTATTTTTTTATTTTTTTTTTGAGAGATGAAGTCTTGTTATATTGCCCAGGCTGGTCTTGAACTCCTGGCCTCAAGTGATTATCCCACTTTGGTCATCCAAAGTAACTGAATTACAGGCATGAACCACTGTGTTTAGCCGGAGCATTTTCAGGTACATGAACAAATATATTGCCCTTATTTGAGTTTTATTTCTCTCACTTGAAACTAAGAATCTTGACTGTACACTTAATTTGTTACTAAATGAATTAGGATATAAAGATTTTTTTTTTAATTACTTCACCACAAAATTATCTGTAATTGGAAGAAAGATGGACGTTCCTCCCGCAAAGGAACTCTTACGACTTGTATTCATTTATCAGAAAATGCAGCGTCCTTTTGCCTATACATAGTCTAAAGATTTTGTAGTATACTTGTTCGGTTGCCTAAATGTTCTTTATATGCTTGTCTTGTCCTTGCAGCTCATATTGGGTATTATGTTACCAATGAGCAGGGACTATGATGAATGCGTCTTTAGAACACCCAGTGAAGTGCCACTTGCCACAAGAAGCTAAATCACAATTTCTGATGGCAAGAGAAGGCAAGCATTCTTCTTATAGATCTGTGCATAAACCTTCCTGCCTCTGCTGGGGATCACCTGCAGGAGAGGAAAACATCTCTCTCGTGGCTCTCCTTTCTCAGGAAAACTTTAGTTCCTGCTGAGACCAACGCCTTGCCTGGAGAATGAAGAGTGAAGGGATTGAGCCTATCACAGTTTTCCGTTCATGATGTTGGGTCAAGCAAGGCACCACATAGAATCAATAGAAACAGCAGCACATGTGAAGAAAGAGTTCAGCTGAAATGAGCAAGGGCTGCGGTGCGGGTGAGTTACACAATACAGAGCACAGGGGCCAACTGCTTTGTGCTCTTCCAGGTGGGATCATTACTTGCCAGCCTTCCAGCTGATGCCAGTGGGAACAGCACGACAGCCTGAACTGGATTCTTTATGACTGTGTATTCATTAGGGGGAAAAAGCACTTCCAATGCAAATGATTGAAATGGAAACAAGATGTGCACTCTGCTGCCTAAATGAAAGCTCTACCAGGTAGGCCGTTCAGACTCAATTAAGAGTAGCAAAGCAGGATCTGTCAGGACGTCGGCTGCAGCCCCTGTCGCAGAGAATGGACGGTGAGTGGTCCAAATGGATTGGGGGGCATGAATGAATGGCACCTGAGTTACTGCAGGAGCTCAGCACTTTTACTCTCTTCACTGCTTCACTGGAACAAGGAGAAAAAGACATTAGGATGAAGGATAATGTGCGACACACACACAAAGATGAAAGTGAGAGGGACACATGCAACGTCACTTATTGGAAGGTCCACTTTAGGCTGCTGTGTCCTCTCTCCCTGAAAACATGTTCCATGTTGTTCTGACCATCTGCAGCCCACTTGGGAGCTCAAGAAACCCTGGTCTTTCTGCTTTGAGCACAGCCATATGAAACTGCAGTCTATGTCCCAAGTTCCCAGCTAAATCTTTTTTTTTCTTTGACTCTATGAATCTGTCAGCAGGAACTTCCATCCAGGCTCCTGAAATGTGGGAATATATTTGGTGACTCTGTTTTATATAATATTATTTTGTATAAATTTTTCAGAATATGTTTTGTATAACCTAGAAGATGAAGCGGGGGAAAGTAAAGTAAGCTAAGAAAGTAGGCCATAAGGGGGAAAGTACTTTGACTGTCTGCTGAGAAAGGGTTTGGATGAATCAAATCCCTGTGTTATGCATGGAATTGTACCCTCTAGAAAGCTCTGTTAATGACCCAACCCACGGTACCTGTGAATGTGACCTGACTTGAAAATACAATCTTATAGATGTAATCAAGCAAAAATGAGGTAATACCGAATTAGGGTGAGCCTCAGCCAATATGACTGGTGTCCTCATGAGAAGACAGGAAGAGACGTAAGGAGGACACGGTGTGATGACTGAGACAGATACTGGAGTGACGCATCTACAAGCCAAAAAATGTCCAGGGCTGTGAGCCACACCAGAAGCTACGAGAAAGGCACGGGGCAGATCCTCCCCCAGAGCCATCAGAAAGAACATGACCCTGGCCACACCTTGATTTTGGACTTCTAGCCTCCGGAATTGTGAGAATAAATTTGTGTTGCTTTAAGCCACCCAGTTTGTGGTAATTTTTTTATGACCGTTCTAAGAAACGAATCGACCCTGCTAAAGAGTAAATGTGTGACGCTGCAAAACTCACTACATGGATGAAAAGGCTGAGATATTCCAAAGAGTCATAATGAACTGTGCCATCATCTGCACAGCAAGGGCAGCACCCCAGCAACTCAAGATAGAGCCTGAAGATGTGGCAGGATGGACGTGTCCACTGGACTAGGAGCACTTTCAGGACGGCTGTCATGCCTTGTTCTCCTCCACATCCCTCCCTCTGTGCCTGAAAACGAGAAACGCTCAATTAAATGTTGAAAATGTGAACGAATTCATGGGAAAACTATTTCAGATGAGTGATTAATGTTATTTTATGATGTCATGTGAGTTCTTCCCATCACCTTCCATGAAGACGTCACTGACAAAGACATCCAATTTGCTGCTTTCATTGGAGAAACCCACCCTTGGCCATTGAAAGGCACAACTTTGGGTTTCTTTGAGATTTAATCTGGTCCTTGGAGTCCCAAATGGCAGGTGTGACCAGTAACAGCTTTTTACATATCTTCAAATCCCACTGACACTGGGCTTCTGGTCCTCAGATGTGGCCATGGTTTTTTGACCTGCAGGGCAAAACATGTTACTTTCCACTTCAAATCAGCCCACCTAAAGTGTTAGCCTGCCGTTTCATACATGAATCCATCTTAAATGCCTCCGAGTCTCCAGGTGAAGGGTGCTGCCATCAGCAACAGCCAATAAATGAAATAATACCATATATAAAATCACCCACATTGGTCTCCTGGAGGTAAAGAGAGCACAGGGGCGTTTCATTTACTGAAAGGCCAGAATTGCGATACCTGTAAATGTTGTATGTGAATGTGTTTTATAAAGTGTAAAGGGCTGTAAAGAAGTCAGTTATTATGTTTATTATTGCTTCTGCTCTGTACACTTGATCAAATGACAAACTCAAAGACTCACTTCTCTGGGTTCTGGGTTCCTTCCTCAAATGAGGGAATTATGTTTAATATCCCAAGGTCCCAGCTAAATCTTTTTCTTTTTCTTTGACTCTATGAATCTGTCAGCGGGAACTTCCATCCAGGTTCCTGAAATGTGGGAATATATTTGGTCACTCTGTTTTATATAATATTAAATTATTTTGCATAAATTTTTCAGAATATGTTTTGTATAATATAGAAGACGAAGGGAGAAAAAGTAAAGTAAGCTAGGAAAATAGGCCATAAGAAAGTATAAGGAGAAACACTTAAGAAAATCCACCTAGTATAATAATTGGAATTCAATTTATCTGGAAAAGGGAGGAGAGTATGTATGATTAACATGAATATAGTCTGTGCTTATTGTAAAGTAAGTTTTTAGAAACAAAGGGCAATATCTGATTATTTTAATCATCAGATTAAATGCAATTAGAAATCCCAGCTGCCTTCTAAAGTAAACAGCAAACTTAATATTTTACTCCATAAAAGAAACAATTGAAATACTCCTAATTTCAAGTTATCATTGCGTATAATGGAACACTATACATGAAAATGATCCTCATTGAGTTTTTTTGGATTCAACAACTTTTTCTGTGGTTAAAAATGTCCCCTTGAGTTTCCTGAAATCTGCTAGAATGCTGGAAAGAGCTGTGCAGAAATACCTCCAGAGAGTCAGGAAGTAATTTAGGATTTTTAATTCAATGGAATCGATCTTTCTCGTGTATTTTTACTTACTTTTTTAGACAATAGGCCGATAATTATAGGGTGTGTTCTAGCCTGGAAACCAACTCCCTGCAGAGCAATTCCTGTTTCTACAAAGGGTGTATCAGGATGCACGGGAACCCCGGATTGCAGGCCCCCCATGTGAGGGAAGCAACACAGACCATCAATAACAGAGACCTCTCTAGGGTGAGTTCTCCTGAGGTGCAGGGGCAAAACATGATCAGCAGCACGAACACCCCTAAAGATGACACACAGGTTTACTAGCCTGGGCTGGAGGAAAGGAGGCATTAGGGCTAAAAACAGAAAACCAAATGTGTCATTTCTCTATAACTTCCTTTTGATCTCAAATACCATGTGTTCTCGCTTATAAGTGGGAGCTAAAGAAGGGGTACACTTGGGCATGAAGATGGAAATCATACCCACTAGCGACTCCAAAGTCGGGGAGAATGGGTGAGGGGCAGCAATTCAAAGATTATCTGTTAGGTACTATGTACACTGTCTTTTTTTTTTTTTTTTTTTTTTTTGAGACAGAGTCTTGCTCTGTCACCTAGCCTGGAGTGCAGTGGTGCAATCTCTGCTCACTGCAACCTCTGCCTCCCAGGTTCAAGTGATTCTCCTGCCTCAGCCTCCTAAGTAGCCAGGACTACAGGTGCACACCACCACGCCCAGCTAATTTTTGTATTTTTAATAGAGATGGGGTTTCACCATGTTGGTCAGGCTGATCTCGAACTCCTGACCTCAAGTGATCTGCCTGCCTCGGCCTCTCAAAGTGCTGGGATAACACGTGTGAGCCACTGTGCCAGGCCTATGTTCACTATCTGGGTGGCAGGTACACTAGAAGCCCAATCCCACTATCATGCAATATACTCATGTAGCAAATGTGCATATATGTACCCCCTGAACAGAGATGCAGAAAAAAAATTTTTTTAATGTTTTGAGAAATGTATAACAAGAGCCATAAAAGTGTTTATATTCCCTTGTCCTAGTAATTCTGCTTGTAGATATTTATCTTAACAAAATAAACAGAAGTGTGTAGAATGATTTATGGATAAGCATGTTCACTGAAGCATTGCTTATACTATAGGAAAAGTTGGGGAAAAAACCCAATATACAAAAATGAGGAAACAGTTCATCATAATCATAATCTGTTCGGATGACAGAATGCTGTGTAGATATGTAAAAATCACATTTTCAAAGATGGTTGTTGATCAGTGAAAATGCCCAATCTATTACATTCTGTGAAAAAGACAGATACACAGCCATATATTCCATACAGTTATAATTTTAAATATGTATGAATGTGTGTGTATATATAATATATGTTTTTAAAAATGGGAAAGAAATACACTAAAATGTTAACTCATTCTCTCTAAGTAGCAGGATTATGAGATTACAGGTGACTGTTTCTGGTTCTTTATATTTTTTATTATTTTAAGATTTTTCTACAATGAGTCTGTATTGCTTTTAATATCAGAAATCTCAATAATTTGGAAGGTTATGGTATTTATATGCATTGCTTTAAAAAGACAAATGTTCTTCCTAAATCAGAAATGTGGACATCATGTTTTGTCTTTAGTGTAGTGAGGTGGAGTATTATGATTAAACAGTGTATTTCCAAGCATTAATGACTCAAAGAGCAGATACTTACAGAGCACTTACTCTTTCCATCAACCAGTGTTATTGAGCACTTACTCAAAAGGTGTTGCCCTCTGATTTTATGGCCAAGAGCTAGGAGACCACAAAAAAAGCAACAATGCCAGGTCTGCAAGGTGAAGGCGAGAAGCTCCTGTTCTAGGTACTTGTGACTGTCCTGTAGCGCTAAAGAATGAATTACTTCCAAAGGTTTGGCAAACTTGCCCAAACTCACTCCCAAGGAGTCTAACCTTTGCCCAAGTATCTAGGACTCAGGCCTGGCTGCTTGGCCTGGCCTCACTGAAGTGTGGAGGCAAAGTATTTGCAGGTTCCTATCATGACCTCGTGGCTGCTTCATCATCTGCCGGTTTGTCTCATAAGGAAATTGTGTGAGTCGAAGAGGCTTGGTGTGGTTTACGGTTGCACAGCTTAGTGCTTTCTTAGTATTCTGTTTAAGTGCTGACAACTTGATATTTTGATCAATGGTGCTGTATTTCTCCATATGTTAGGCTGACAGGCTAATAATTTCAGAAGTCAATTTCTCTCTCTCTCTCTCTCTTCTCCCAGTTTACATATATCTATTTTCCAATTCCCTTATGTGCATTTTGTAAATATCACAAAACAGTAGAAGGCAGGGCCTCTGGGATCACTTGGCCCAATCCCCGTATAATTGGATCCTTAGGACTTGCTATATCTTTAAAGAAATTGAGGCCACCTTTTGTCACCAAGAAGTAAGCACCTGTTGTGTGACTGATGGAGATCTGTGTGCAGAGCACATTGCCCAGGGCAGGTATGATTCGGTTACAGGCAGCCTCTAGATGGATAAGGAAAGTTGGGATCAGTTTGTAAACATTTTGCTCACTGTAGCAGAGAGCCCTCGGTGAACAGAGAAGTGTCTAAACAGGGTGATTGACTGCGGCCGAAGCTGCCCAGGGACGCACCTCCTTCCCACATTAGCCCATGGCCTTTCCAGCCCCGAATCTGAGTTGCATGTGAGTCACTCCGACAGGCCATCTGCCAATTATTAAGCGACATCAGTGGGCCCAGCAATTCCATTCTGTGTAGAGCAAAGGTCCTCCACATATTCCAGGTCTGTGCCATCAAAGCGACTATTTTTCTCAACCCATCCCTTCCCCTTGAGAAAACGGGAGTCATTTATTTCCAGGGATCACTACTTATACACCATTGGCAGATAGTGGAGCCCCGTGGTTAACAAGCAACCTTGTTTTAAATCTCATCTCTGTTGCTTGCAAGCTGTGTGTCTTTCAGAAACTTTACTGAAATTTCTTGAGCCTCAGTTTCCTCACAGGGGTATGGTCAAGTGATAATTATGTATTTGCACTTTCACCCCGTACCTGGCTGATAGCAACCCCTCAGAGAAGAATTAACTTACAGTTTTTATGCATTCCTCCAGTACAATGTTTCTAACACACAAGGGGCATATGTGTGTATCGTGAGTGGGAAGAAGGAAGGATGCAGTTGGTAAGGCTTGCAGTCAGCATAGCTGGAGTCAAACTCTCTTTCCTTAGGAAGATCTGGATGAGCCAACATTTCTTACATATCATATGTGGAGGTGACTTAGGTTTTTCTTTCAGCCTTTCAATCACTTGAAAGAGCATTTGGTAATAATGAGTAGGTTTTGAAGTCTGTGAACTAAAGTAAAAATAAATGAGACGGTGAAATTTTGTTTGTGCTTTAAGGGAACTTGCTTTTACCCTCTCACTGTTTGTTCTAACATATCATCTCCTAACAGTTCCCTCCATTCGTTTTTTTCTCCTCATTTCGTCTCCTTTCAATTAACAGTATTTTTTAACAATCGTTCAGCTCTTCAGAAACTTAAAAATCATGAGATGATCCTTAAAAACTAGAAACTAATATTGATCGCATGATGCTTAATAACTCCACATCTATACACTGGCAAATGGCACAAACAAACAGTCTCAGCTTGCTTTGTAGTCATTCTGGATTACTGAATTCTAGGCAAGTGAGAACTGGTCCTTCGAAGCACCAAAAGAAAGAAAGAAAGGAAAGAAAGGTGGGCAGAGAGGGAGGGAGGGAGAGAGGGAGAAACAAAGAAACAGAAAGGAAGGAAGGAAGGGAGGAAGCGGGAAAAATAGATTTTAGGCAGAAAACTTTCTAAAATGTAATTCAACCTTCTCCGCTTTCTCAAAGAGTAGAGGAACTTTATTTAACTTATTTTTAAAATTTTTTTTGGTGTTAATCATAAAATGAACCACTTTCACTGCTATTGGATAAAAAGAAAAATGGGCTTAGGCCATTGAGAGAAAGAGAAAGAGAGAGAGAGAGGAATATTTGCCCGCACACTGAGAGGTCCCAAATTACTGTGCCTTTTGGAATTCTTGTGCCTGTCTGTTTTTTACACTTTTCCGTTGCTCCCTTCTCTGGGCTGTTAGCAGTTATTTCTTGTTAGTGTGTAAGGCTATGCAAAGCCTTCTCCCTACTGCTGATTTTCTATTTCTGAATTGCTGTGGACATGGAGAAACTCACACTGATTAGGGATATGTGTACAATAAACATAGATGCTTTCTAAGTCAGGGAGTGAGGGCTGGTTATTCTATGAGAAAAGTATAAGAAAAGCATTTCTCAAGTATTTATTTTTAACAAATTCGTTGTTTCTAAGCTATTTTCTAGATATGTGAGGTTAGCAATGGCTCAGTTCTATGTAAATAAAAATATATATAAAGTATTGTCAACCTACCGGCCCCACCCCTGGCAGAGATTGGTTACTCAAATGCTTACATTCAGGTGATACATTTCTTCCTTGCCCTGAAGTTTTGAAAATTTTAATAGCTCCATGGATTGAACTGACAGGAGAGAAAAATATTTCAAGTCTCTTTTAGTAATTTTTATGCTCATAAAAATGTTCCCAGTGTATCAAAGGCAAGTTTGATCTCAGAGAAGTGATATCCTCCAAAATCTATCTCAGGTGCCATCTCCCTACTGAAGACATTTTCCCCTTTTCCCAATTGGTTTATACAGCTCATCTTCCAAGTGGGAGAAGGCCATGAATAGACACATCTCAAAAGAATACATACAAGTGGCCAACAAACATTTGAGAAAATACCCAGTATCACTGCTGATCAGAGAAATGCAAATTAGAACCACAATGAAGCCATCTACACCAGTCAGAATGGCTATTAAAAAGTCAAGAAATTACAGATGCTGATAAGGATGTGTAGAAAAAGGAATGCTTATGCACTCTTGTTGGGAATGTAAAATAGTTCGACCCCTATGGAAAACAGTATGGAGATTTCTCAAAGAACTAAAAACAGAACTACCATTTGATCCAGCAATCCCACTACTGGGAAACTACTCAAAGGAAAAGAAATCATTCTATCAAAAGACACCTGCACTCAGATGTGTATTGCTGCACTAGTCACAATAGCAAAGTCATGGAATCAACCTAAGTGTTCATTCATGGTGGGCTGGATAAAGAAAATGTTATACATATACACCATGGAATACTATGCAGCCCTAAAAAAGAATCAAATCATGTCCTTTGCAACAGCATGGATGCAGCTGGAGGTCATTACACTAAGTGAATTAAAATAGAAACAGAAAGCCAACTTTTGTATATTTTTAATTGTAAACGGGAGTTAAACAGTGGGCATACGTGGACATAAAGATACAAACAGTAGACACTGGGGATTCCAGAATAGAGGAAGGAAGTGGGGTAAGGGCTGAAAACTACCTATTGGATACTATGTTCACGATTGCAGTGATGGATTCAATAGCAGCCCAAACCCCGGCATTACACAATATACCCTTCTAACACACCTCCACAAACACACTCTGAGTCTAAAATTTTTTTTAAGTTAATTTTTTAGAAACTCATTTTCCATGACTAGTCGTTTCTGTTTATGATTCTGTTGGTCAAAACTGCTATCTAGGCAGTTGCCAGTCCTTAGGGATTTCCAAGCAGAAACTGTAATGAGAACTAAAAACCAGTGGGCTGGGAGCTCTAAGTCCCCAAACACCTTCGCAGTCAGCCATGTGATGTTCCTGATTTACAACCCACAAGCAGAGGCAAGCTGCGGGGTCTGCTGGATCAGAGCAGATTGCCGCCAGGCTGGCCTTCCCAAAAGATCCACACACTGGTCCCTGGACCCTGGGATGCCCCCACTCCCCCGACTCTGTTTATGTTCACTATCACACACTGAACAATCATGAGGTACACTTCACAGTCAGCAAGTTTATCTTGAGTTAAAATTTGACCAGTAGAAACCACGTTGTGTTTACCCCCGTTCTACAGCAAGTCGTGCAAATTGCACCTGTGAACATTTTTCAGCACACATTCTGTACTCCCTCCATAGTTCTCAGGGCAATGAATGCTGCAGGGAAAGCCAGCAAGTGTGAAAGCTTTGGCAAATGTTAAAATCCTCTCCAGAAATGGTTCCCAATCACTGCCATCAGGGTGCATGGGTCATGACCATCCTCATCGTCAGAGCACAGTCATTGAGTTGAGTCATCTCTCTTCCTATAAATGCAAAGTCAACCCAGTAGCCCCTCTCCTGAACAGATTAGAAACTCTGAATGCTGTGACAAATATTTTCTCACTGTAATAAGAATACTCTACACTTAGACTTTCTTTTGTTAGAATTTAAAAGAATTTTATAGACTGGATTTCAAAACACTTTCCAACTGTTTTATTTCCTTTTTATGCATTGGTCACAATGTGTTAAGCACTATTCTAAGTGCTTTCAAACATTATTAATTTATTTATTCCTCCTGACAACTTTGCGAGATAAGTACCATTACCCCATTTTACAGATCTGCAAACTGAGGCACAAAGAGATTTGTCCAAGGTTACATACATTGCTAGTAAGTGGAATAGCCAGTGAGTTGAAACCAGGCCCAGACGAGAGCAAGTATATATCCATTTTCCATGCTGTCTTACTATGTAAAATGTAAGTATTGGTAATACTATTTCTCTCTCTCTCTCTCTCTCTCTCTCTCTCTCTGCAGATAAATTGAAGAGAAGCTGATTTTTAAAAATATTTACTAAATGAATTTGCTAGGGTTATCAAAACAAAGTACCCTAGACTGAGTGACATAAACAATATACATTTATTTTCTCACAATTCTAGAGGCTCGATGTCTGAGCTCAAGGTGCCATCAGGGTTGGTTTCTCCTGAGGGCTTTCTCTTTGGCTAATAGATGGCCTCCTTCACTGGTTCACTTTACATGATTTCGCCCTGAGTGCATCTGTATCCTAATTTCCTCTTCTTAAAAAACACCAGTCATGTAGGATTAGGGCACGCGGTAATGACCTCATTTGAACTTAATTACCTCTTTAAGAACCTGTCTCCAAATAGAGTCCCATTCTGAGGTAGCGGAGTTAGGGGTTCAACATATGAATTTAGGGGGACACAACTCACTGTAACATCTACCACATAGTCATAATATGCTAGCTATTATATGAAATGTCAAAATGTTGAGCTCCAAATTATTTGAGAAGGCACAATATTCATCTTGGACATTTATTTTTTTATTATATTTTTAAAAGCAGAGTCTTGTTCTGTTGCCAGGCGCCAGGCTGGAGTGCAGTGGTGCAATCTCGGCTCACTGCATTCTCCGCCTCCCGGGTTCAAGCAATTCTCCTGCCTCAGCCTCCCGAGTACCTGGGACTACGGGCGCATGCCACCACACCCAGCTAATTTTTGTATTTTTTTTTTCAGTAGAGATGGGGTTTCACCATGTTGGCCAGGATGGTCTCGATCTCTTGACCTTGTGATCTGCCCGCCTCGGCCTCCTAAAGTGCTGAGATTACAGGTGTGAGCCACTGCGCCTGGCCGTGGACATTTATTTGAATGACAAAGTTGACACGGCTCTTGTTTCTTTCGTAGATGGTTGGCTTGACCATGCTGTCCAATGTGAAGTGGGTACAATGACACCGAGGCGTAGTGCTTACCACTGTTTCACCTTGACTTCCTCACGCCATATGCCAAGTGTGAGAAACTATTCATCTCTATCATTTATGTTTCAATTCTCTATCATTTATCTTTCATCCATGTATCTATCTATGTATCTTTTTATCTATCTCACTTTCTATGTGTCAATCAGTCATCTCAATGAACCGCAAACTAAGGAGTGAAGTAGTCATCTCGTTAGTATGTGTGTCTTGGGCATGTCTTTAAAAAGACTCCATTTTAGCTTTCTCATTATAAAACGTGTCTTCTAAGCCAACTGTAGAAAGTATGACTTAGTAGAAAGGGAAGGAGCTTTATGGCAGGAAATCTAAGGTAAGCCATCTTTTATGACTAGAAGTAAATCCCTGGGTACAGGGAAAAATCAGAGATGTGGAAATAATAGGCGTGTGTATATGTAAGTATGAGATATTCATCTCACAGCGCCTGTCCTGTAGAGGGTGATTTAAAAACATTAAAGGATGGAAAATGGTATCCTGTCCCAGTTTTTTTTTCCAACAAATGGCATAAACAGATACCTGCAATGATTTAGTCCCTACAATGATTAAGCACATGTAACACTGTAATTTTCTTCTCATATAAAAGCAAATATTATCCTGTCTCTCCTACTTCCAATTCTAATTCCCCAAGTACAGCATGTCCTTCTTAACTGTGTTCATCACTTCTGCAATTACTGTGAATGTGGAAGTGCTATTTAAATCAATTTTAGAGCATTATACGAGTGTTAGCATGAATGTTAGCCACTCCTTTCCCTTCTTTTGGTTTTGAATCCCAAGAAACTAAAAACAAAATTGGACACTAGCGAAATGAAGTTGCCAGCATAATGCTGGATAAACTACGGCAGCCCTTTGTTAACTGTAGTGTTATAATAATGAGGTTCAGCATTTGTTTTTTAAAATTTCAAAATCTGTGATCTTTTAACAGATGTTGGGCTTAGTTCAGTGTCCTTCACAGTGATGACTTTCCTTTCCTGTAGGTTATGTGTGCCATGATTGAAGATCTGCCTGTGTTCTACCCTTCCATGAATGGACAGAAATGTAGATCCAGAATAAAAATGTGCCCGTAAGTTCCTCACTATTTTGGAAATTGCCAAGTGGTTACTGTAGTGGATTATAGTATTGTTTGCAATTATTTGTCCTTCCTTCCTTAAAACGATTATACATCCCTGCCTCAGACCCCTTATAAGTAAGTGTATTTCTCTGACTCCCTGTCAGGCTTGGTCATGTGATTTTCATTGACCAATAACATGTGAGTAGACAAGGTATACGTCCACTTAGGAGCAGAAACTTTAAATGTGATCGTGTGGTTCCGCTTGGTCTCTTGCGCTTCTGCCCTCTTCCAAGATAAAAGAATTTCCCAGATAGGAGCTGCTCCTTCAGGGGCATCCTGGGATGAGAAAACACCTGGGACAGAGCCACAGCAGACTCATAGCCTGCATGTCTCATGAGCAAGAAATAAATTGATTATGTAAGCTACTGAGGTTTTAGGGGGTTGTTTGTTATGCACTGAAGCTGACTAATACAATTACACAAGACTTTGCTGAGATTTGCACGGATAAAACAAGGGAGGATGTGAGTGCAAGAAGATGTTATATTTCAAACTGGTAAGGGCTAGTTTATAAACATGAAAGAACACGTAGCTTACATAACATTCGTTGGAGAATATGCCCTAGAAAACCATGATATCACAGATATACACTAAATATCTGAAGGCAATTAAGGAGAAAACATTTCCAGCAGATGAGTTCTTTAATACAGACAGAGCTTGTTTCAGAATTGGTATCTTCCTGAATATTTGGTTTGTGTAGACATTTTTACATTTATATGTGTGTAACTGCTCAAACATAGTATCATTTAAAATTTTTGTTCTCTAAATCCCATTTTTAATGAGTACTTGTTCTTGCCTACTAAGGTCCTGTTAATATTTTTCCGAAGTGTATGATAGGTTACAGATTATAGCTCTGCACACCAGTAGGTTTCATGATAAGTGTTTATTGAGTGTAAATATTACAAGGAGAAAACTGGAGCACCATGATAAAACTTGAGCTCAGAATAGTACCTGGTATAGATTAGATGCTAACAAATACTTCTTCGTCGACTGAATAAATTATAATACTGTAGAGTTTAGGTAAGATAAGGGGTAACCTTTATCCTGAGGTTTGTTTGCTGTTTATTCGATTATGAATTCTCTCCCTTATTCTGTAAAGACTCTGGGTCAACTCACTCTGAAGGATGTGCCTCATACAACTTATTTTCTTTTTCTTTGTTTTTCTACACAGAAAGTGGGCGGCTCCTGTTCTGCTCTCTACCTTACGCTGTGCTGGCCATGCCTGCGAGCAGAAGACCCCATTCAGAGTCTAGAAAGCTGTGAATGGAGAGAATGCAGTCTTGGAAATTTGGAAATAGGTGGGATCCAAAGAGAACCCTCAATGTAGCATTTGCTTATTGTTCGTAAAATAGTTGTTGAATCCATGAGTATATACTCTTTGAGACGGTAGAGCTGCTTGTACGAAGAGCAGCTGAACACCTGGTGAGGACAGCAATACTGTGTGTGTCCTAGCTGTGTGCCTGTGCCGGGGTTAAGTCTCCTAGGAAACCAGAGTATCACCACATTGTGCCAAACCCGATCTCATGATGGTGTCAAGAAGTTTAGTTTCCTGCCCCACCTAAGTGAGGGTATACCTGGTGTTAGTAAACTTCATAAATATAACATTTTAAGTATTAAATAGATTTTAATTAGATATGTTATATATTTCTGAAATTAAATAATTAACAATAATAAACCTCCTCATTTACCTTCAAATATTGAGATAGTAAGAGAAGAGTAATCATTTAAGTTTATGCCTTTCTGGGTATCCATACTCAAGAGTGCTCAGGAATGGCTGAAGTTGTCTTTTCTCTGTCTGAAGCTTCTCCACTGGAGAAGGTTCCACTGTATGCTCTGGAAAGGCAGAAGCGATACCTGCCTGGTTCACTGCTGGGTCCTCAGTTACCACCTGGGTTCCCATCTTGTTACAGGCACTAGTACAGACTCGATGACTGCTCGATGAGCTGTACTGAGAGCCCGAAGCCACGACAGGGCCGGCCCATATCACTGCTTGGCAGGAGCCGCTCCTAAGTCAGTGTTGCCCTGGGGAGTCTGAGAAAACACCTGCATGGATAAATTAGTGCATTTCTGGCCAAAGGACCTCTCTGAAATATCACTATAAATTAATTGCAGAAAAAGAGTACTTCAGGTGACTCACGCTTGTAATCTCAGCACTTTGAGAGACCGAGGCAGGCGGATCACTTGAAGTCAGGAGTTCAAGACTCGCCTGGCCAACATGGCAAAACCCTGTCTCTACTTAAAATACAAAACTTAGCCTGGTGTGCGCCTGTAGTTCCAGCTACTTGGGAGGTTGAGACCGAAGAATACCTTGAGCTCAGGAAGTGGAGGTTGCGGTGAGTGGAGATCACACCACTGCAGTCCAGCCTGGGTGACAGAGCAAGAAGCTGTCTCAAAAAAAACCCACTTGATATTTAATGTTAAACATGGACAGGTATCTATAACATGAATAAGACCTTTCATTTGTTGAGCAATACTGTATTATGCTATGTTTTAAACACTGACATTAATTCATTTAATGCTCACAGCCACTCTATGAGGTGCTGTGGTAGGCAGCCTCTGCAGTGGCCCCTGTTGATCCTCACCTCCTGGCATTCACTTCCTTTTATAATCCCTTCTCCTCGCGAGTGGACTGGATTCATATACTTGCCTTGGATACCCATTCAAGTATGTCAAAGTAACAAAGAGGATGTCCCCCTTCAAGATCAGGTTGTAAAAAGTCTGTGGCTTCTGTCTTTGGTGCTCCAGTTGCCATGCCGTGAGCTACCCTGTAGAGAGGACTATGTGACAAAGCACTGAGGGAAACCCCCAGCCAACAGCCAGTGAGGAAGTGAAACTCCGTGCAACAGATTGCAGTGGGTGGAATCCTGTTGACAACCACGTGCATGGCCTTGGAAGGGGATCCCACCCTCGTCACACCTCAGATGGGACTGTAGCCTCAGACAGTAGTTGGACTGAAACCTCATGAGATACTTTGAGCCAGAAGCTGCTGGCTGAGTCGTGCCTGGCTTCATAACCCACAGAAGCTGTAGCTAATACATGTTTATTGGTTCAAGCTGCTACGTTTTGGGGTCATTTATCATACATTGATAGATAACTGACATAGTCAGGTACTGGTATTATTTGCATTTTTCAGAAGAGGAAACTGAGTTTTAGAGAGGGTAAGAAACGGTGGAGCCAGGATGCAGACCTTCAAATATGACTCCAGAGGCTGCACATTTGAGAACTAGAATCAGTTTTGGATAGTGTTAAGCACATTACGGTTGTCAGTCCAGGTTGGTACCGTGCAGAAACTTCGTGCTTCCGACTTTAGAAGTGCTAGTATGAGCAGACAAAAGTATGGTTTCCTCCCAAGCCAGGTCAAGATTTTAAAAGAAACACGAGAAAGAAATGATAGATCATGCAGGCAACGATACAGCATTAACATTCCATTCCTAACAAAGATGATCTTAGTATCAGTCAGAGTTCTCCAGAGAGACAAAATCAATAGGAGATAGATGGATGGAAAGATAGATTAGATAGGTAGGTAGATAGATAGATAGATGATAGATAGATAGATGACAGATAGATGACAGATAGATAGATAGATAGGCAGGCAGGCAGACAGATAGATAGACAAAGGAGGATTATCAGGGGAATTGGCTCATGTGATTAAGGAGGCAGAGAAGTCCCACCACAGGCCGTCTGCACACTACATGCCCATAGTGTGGCTCAGTTAAAGTCCAAAAGACTCAGAACCAAAGAAGCCAGTGGTGCAACTCTCAGTCTGAGGCCAAAGGCCTGAGAACCAAGAGTGTCCTGGAGTCTAAAGGCTGAAGAGCCTGAAGTTCTGCTATCCAAGGCAGCAGAAGCAGGGTGTCCCAGGTCCAGGAGAGAGAAAGAAAGAATTCTCCTTTCCTCTTCTTTGTTGTTTTCTGTGGGCCCCCAGCTAATTGAATGGTGCCTGCCTACATTGAGGGTAGGTCTTTCCCACACGGTCCACTGACTCACGTGTCAGTCTCCCCTTGAAACACCCTCACAGACACACCCAGATTTGAGGCTTTACCAGCTCTCTAGGTATTCCTTAATCCAGTTAAGACCTAAAATTAACTCTCATAGCTCCCCTGTCTTCCTGTCCAGCACTCAAAGATAACCACTCTCAGCACTTCCTTCTGTTCTCTATTCCCTCAAAATTAGGCAAAGCACAGCAAATGTGGATGTACATTTGCATCTATAAAAATATTGTGTGTGTGTGTGTCTGTGTGTGTGTGTACACATATACAGTTGACTCTAGAACATCATGAGGGTTAGGTGCACCAATCCCCAACACAGCTGAAAAATCTGCACATAACTCTTGACTCCCCTGAAACAAAACTACCAAAAGCCTATTGTTGATCAAGAGCCTTACCAATAACACAGTCAAGCAACACCTATTTTGTATGTTATACGTATTAGATACTATATTCTTAGAAAAAAGTAAGCTAGAGACAAGAAAATATTATTAAGAAAATCATAAGGAAGAGAAAATATACTTACTATGTGTCACGTGGAAGGTTATCATCCTAAAGGTCCTCATCCTCATTGTCTTCATGTCGAGCAGGCTGAGGAGCGGGGAGGAAGAGGAGGGATTGGTCTTGCTATCTCAGGGGTGGCAGAGACAGGAGAAAATCTGTGTATAGTGGACCTGCACAGTTCCAGCTCATGTTGTTCAAGGGTCAGTTGTATACACAACCCCACACACACACACGTGTGCACAAAAATTGGGGATCATGGTTGTTTCTATTATTTATTGCTACATAACAAATCACCCCCAAACATAGTGGTCTAAAACAGCAGCAAGTGTTTTCTGGTTTCTGTGGGTCAGAAATTTGGAAAGAGCTCAGCAGGCTGGCCTGGTATTGCTTGTGCAGAGGCTGAAGCTTGGGGCACCTGAGCATGCCTCTCTCCCCATCATCTTTCCATTTGTGTTAGTTTGGGCTTCCTCACAGCATGGTGATCTCAGCCTGCCCACTTAGCCACTAAAGGCTTAAGAACAAGTATCCTAGCAATGAGGCAGAAGATGCATCACTTTTTACAGTCTAGACTCAGTATCATATATTATCATTTCTCCCCTCCCCTGTTGGTCAAAACAACCACAAAAGCTTGTCCAGTGCGAAGGGGATTTCATCCCCCAATGGAAGGAATGTCAAACGGTTTGCAGACAAAGTTTTACGTTTCTGTAATGCTGTACTCACACCACTCTCATGTGGAGTAGATGCACACATCCAAGAAAGTCTCTAAAACAATTCAAGGGAGTAAAAAAAAAAATAGAGCGTATATTTCCTTGTTTTAATTCACCCCTTTTGCTCTATTTTTGTATCTGATTATATACCTGTATATATTCTATAAATAAATAAATACATTGGGGGAATGCGCCTAAATGTGTTTTTGTACAATTTAAAAACGTTATCAGATATTGCTGAATATGTTGCCCTTAGCCTTGCATCTTTAGTTTCTACATATTAAAGATCCTCTATATGCAAGCTCTACCAATCAATGTTTCTCACCTTTTTAAAAACTACTTCTTAAAGTTCTATTGTCTAACTAGTCTCAGCTGATGGACATTTAGGTAAATTCCAGTTGTTTCTGCTATTGTAAGCAATGCTGTAATGTCCATCCTTGTCCTGTATGTTTTGGTATAATTCAGTCAAAGTAGTAGTAGTCTAAATTCACTCAGTGGAATTCCTGGATCAAAGGGGGCACAGATTGAAAATGACAATTGATATTGTTAAATTGCTCTCAGATGAGTCTATCAATATTGGCAATATGACCACCAGTCCACAGTCCGCATAACAATATTTGTGAGTTCCTTTCTCCACATATCTTCACAGGCACTAATTATTTTAAAAACCTTGTAATCTTTGCCAGGTAGGCGAACAATGATATCCTGTTATGATCTGGATATGTATTCTTAATTTCTTTTTGTTGTTGTTGTTGTTGCTATTGTTTTTTCATTTCTTTATTTTATTTTATTTTTTGCATTTTAGTTTTTGGGGTACATGTGAAGAACATGCAAGATTGTTGTAGAGGTACACACATGGCGGTGTGATTTGCTGCCTTCCTCCCCATCACCTGTATCTGGCATTTCTCCTCGTGCTATCTCTCCTTTTATTGCATTCTTAATTTCAAGTGAATGCACTTATCAGACATTTATGTGACTTTTCTTATAAGCTGCCCATCCATTTTCTTTGCCCAATATTTATTGATTCGTGCCAGCTTTTCTGTATTGGTTTGTACCACCTTTTTATAATTTAAGAAAATTAAGCCTCTTTTTTTCATATATGTTGCAAGTATTTGGCCTGGTTGTCACATTTTAAAAAGTAATTTTGTCATACAAAAAGTATGCATACTTTTATGCTATAAATTTATAATTTTTTAAATCTATGGTTTCTACACTAGAAAGGATTTCCCTATACAGAGATACAGATATTATCAATAAACACACCGTTTTTTTTGTTTTTTTTTTTTTGAGACAGAGTCTTGCTCTGTTGCCCATGCTAGAGTACAATGGCACAATTTGGGCTCACTGCAACCTCCACCTCCTGAGTTCAAGCATTCTTCTCCCTCAGCCTCCCAAGTTGCTGGGATTACAGGAACCTGCCACCATGCCCGGCTCATTTTTTATATTTTTAATAGAGACAGGATTTTGCCATGTTGGCCAGGCTCATCTTGAACTCCTGACCTCAGGTGATCCACCTGCCTTGGCCTCCCAAAGTGCTGTGATTACAGGCGTGAGCCACCATGCCCAGCCAACACTGGATCATTTTTTGGGTCAGTGCTCTAGGCACAACCACTCTGTAAGTCACTTTCACAACGTGCTCTTCCAGATTAGTCATGTTCATCTCAATAGATGCAGAAAAAGCATTTGACAATGTTCAGCATTCTTTCTTGATTAACAAGTCTCAACACTTTAGTAACAGAAGGAAACTTCTTCAACATAATAAAGGCTATTTATGAAAATCCCAGAGAGAGCATCATAAGCAGTGGGAAAAATTGAAAGCTTTTCCTCTAAGATCCAGTATGAGGCAAGGATGCCCATTCTTGCCACTTCTATTCAACATAGTATTGAAAGTACTAGCCAGAGCAGTCAGACAAGAAAAAAGTATAAAAGGCATCAAAATCAGAAAAGAAGTAAAATTTTCCCTGTTTACTGCTGACATGATCCTATATGTAGAAAACCCTAACAACTTCAAGCAAACATACACACACAAACCTGTTTAAACTAATAAATTCTGTAAAGTTGGAGGACAAAATCAGCATACAAAAATCCGTGTCTTTCTTCACAACAATAGTGACTTATCCAAAAAATAAAAAATAAAGAAAACAATTCACTAATGATAACATTAAAAAGAATAAAATAATTAGGAATAAATTTAACCAGATAGCTGTAAGATCTGTACACTGAAAATTATAAAACATTGATAAAAGAAATTTAAGATGACACAAATAATGGAAAGAGGTCCCATATTCATGGATTGAAATAATTAATATTGTTAAAATGTTCATACTACACAAAGGAGTATGAAGATTCAAAGCCATCCTTGTCAATATTGCAATGGCATTTTTTACAGAGCTAGAAAAATCAATTCTAAAATCTGGATGGAATCACAGAAGACCACAATAGCCAAAGTTATTAAGAAAGAAAAACAAAGCTGAAGACGTCATACTTGGTGATTTTTAAATTTTAGTACAAACCTATAGTATTTGAAATAGTATGTTATTGGCATAAAAACAGACACATAAACCAACTGAACAGAATAGACAGCCCAGAAATAAACCCAAGCATATACAATCAACTAATTTTTGAAAACAGCACCAAGAAGACACAATGGAGAAATCATAGACTCTTCAGTAAGTTGTATTGGAGAAGTGGGATATCCACATGAAAATTAGACCCTATCCCACAACACACACACAAATCAACTCAAAATAGTTTAAAGATCTAAATTAAGACCTGAAAACGTAAAACTTATAGAAGAAAACAGGGGAAAGCTCTTTGACATTGGCCTTGGCAATGATTTTTTCGAATATTACATCAAAAACTCAGGGAACAAAAGCAAAAATAAACAAGTGGGATTTTATATTATTTTATATATATATATATATATATATATATATATAACAGGGGTTTGGTAAAAGCAATTTCCCTGTGTTAGCACAACTTATTGAGGGATTGGGGATTATAAATGCCAATCAAAGGAAAGGATACAATCACGGGTCTAACTCAGACCGCAGACAAGTACAGCTTAAACATTTTCCTTAATCAGTATGCTTTTATACACACTCACACACACACATACACACACACATACACACACACACACACACACACACACACACACACACTGGAATATTATACAGCCTTTAAAAGAGAGATACTGCTGTTTTTGACAATATGGATGAACCTGGAGAACATTACGTTAAGCGAAATAAGCCAGCCACAGAAAGAAAAATACTGTGACTAACATGTGAAATCTAAAAGAGAAGTTAAATACATAGAAAAGAGACAGTAGAATGGCTGTTACTGGGGATGGGAAAGGGAGAAATGGGGAGAGACGCAAGTGTAGGATACATAAATCTAAAAGTATAGTATACAGCATAGTTAATAATATTATACTATATACTGGAAATTTGTGAAGACAGTAGATTTTAGGTGCTCTTACCATATACACACACACAAAATAACTATGCGAGATGATGAATATGTTAATTTGCTTGACTGTAGTAACTATTTCACTCTGTATATGTATGTCAAAACATCATGTTGTATGCCTTAAATATAGACAATTTTGTTAAAAAGGGGAAAACTACCAAAGAATAAAATGGAATTTTTAAAACACCATTTGTCTTTGTGGAGTTGAATCACTGTAAGATTGATATTGACATGACCCTTCTCTTTGTGAAGGCACATGGCACCTTGCACTGTGTCATGAGTCCTTTTGGTTTGGTGGGGTGAGTACCCCTACCCTCTATTTATGTGATAAAAGCTGGGATTATGCTGAAGGTTTCTTTACCTCACAGTTGTTTTTTGTTTTTGTTTTTTTTTTTCATTTGCCTAATTAATCTAGGCTGTTTGGAAGAAGTTATGTTGGTGACGGGATTCAGCCCTCGCCTGGATAGAGGTGGCCACTAGAGTCATTAGCATGGACATCGGCACCAGTGACCACATAGGTCCCAGAATCGTAGCCAGCTGCCTGGGGTGCCTCTGGAGACCACTTGAGAGGAGCAGAGACTGTGGGCCAGCCCCTCATTCTTGTCTGAGACAGTGACGCCCTCCACACTCAGGAATTACACACAGTTAGCAGAGCTGGGAGCTGGGTTCTCCCACACCCTGCAGCAGATCAGAAATCCCAGGGTGGGGACAGGAGGGTAGAGTTGCTGTGCCAGCTCAGCACTCACTCCTCCTGTGTGCCAAGGAAGGCTGCTGAGATCCTCCAGCGCTCTGGGCTGGGCCAGGACCCAGGTTTCCACCTGAGGCTGGAGAAGCTTCAGAGCTCAGCCCCTGGCCAGCGGAGTCCTGGGAGAGCGGCAGGCTTGCAGATACAATCTCAGCCAGTGGGACTGTGCAGGCGGCCTAGAATCAGAAGCACAGCCACCTCAATTTGAAAACAATTTGAGTTATCACACTATTTAAAGGGGTCTGCAGGCTCAAGACCTGACTAGACTTAGAACCCTAAGGTTAACAGAAATCAGACAGTTGAGAATGAGAATTTTGCATAAATAAAAATATGAAAGTACAATGTGCAACTGAGAAGCTGCCATGATTTTTTCTTTCCAGGCTGTGGATAATTTCCATCGTCAGATACGTTATTTCTGACCAAGGGAGTGAGGAGTGTGAATAGGGCCACTGACTTTTTTGTTCCTTTAAAATCACTGTAATTTACTGAAGAAGGTTGAATGACTCCTACATTTTTTTTTAAGGCAGCTCTGAAATGAATGGCTTCATTTAATGAAATCACAAAAGCAGGAATACCAGCAAGACCACCCAGGCCCCAGCTCCAGTTTTCCCTGAAGAATCTGGCCGCATCTCCCTTTTTGAAGGCAGAGTTTCATCTTGTAATTAGAAGATTCCTTTGTTTCTTTAATGATCCTAAAGCACTGGTGTCATCTGAGGGAAATGACCTTTTTTTATTCTTTTGAGATGGAGTCTCGCTCTGTCGCCAGGCTAGAGTGCTGGAGTGCAGTGATGTGATCTTGGCTCACTGCAACCTCATCCTCCCGGGTTCAAGCAATTCTCCTGTCTCAGTCGTCTAAGTAGCTGGAACTACAGGCATGCCCCATCACGCCCAGCTAATATTTGTATTTTTAGTAGAGATGGGGTTTCACCATGTTGGCCAGAATGGTCTCAATCTCTCGACATCATGATCCGCCTGCCTTGGCCTCCCAAAGTGCTGGGATTACAGACGTGAGCCACCGCACCCAGCCAGAAATGACCTTTTAGGCAACAACAGCAGCCATCTCTGGGGCTTTCAGTGTAAGAGGCCCCCACTGAAGTCACAGGCTATGAAGCTGTCCTGTAAGAGGCAGGCGAGACTCCCTGGGCAGGCAACAGGTGTGGAAGGGGGCATCCAGGCACATGTCCTGCTGTGGTTCACGAAAGGTGCCACCACCACTGTCTGTAGGAGGCCGCCAAAAACTATTTTGCAAAAAGAGAACCATGACTGTTTTGATCTTGGAAGGTTTAAGTGTCCTCTTCACTTAAAAGTTTAAGTGCTCCTCCCCAGGCGGTGTGAGCATCTGAGGCCTGCGCCTGTGGCAAGACGCAGCCATGAGCCACCAGGTCCCTAAGGTACTATGTTGAATTTCTCAATCTGACTTTGTTTAGTTTGGGGAAAACATTTTTTTTTTTTTGGTCCTGGAAGAAAAATCACTGTGGTTTCTCTCCTACTCCCACCCTCTGTAATCGCTGCTTGCAAGAGTTGCTCCATTTTCCCAGAAAACCAAAAAAATGAGGATACTGGGCAGACACTCTTTGTGTCTTTTCTTCCATCTCCCTCGGCTCCAGGCAGTCTTGTCTGCCCCTGTCCTTACACCTCCTTTCTTCATGCTGGGTTCACCTCTTTCTCCTTACCAGATTTTCTCAATCCTCCCCTTAGTGAATAACGCTTCAGTAGACTTAGAGGTAGCCCAGGTCCTTCTGCCCATACAGTGCCAGGACAACCTCTGCCCCATCAAAGGTTCAGGCTGAGCCCGCCGCCGGGAGTTCACTGCTTCCTCTCTGCCGCACCCCCTGGTCATCCTGCTTGATGTTTCCTTAATCCCTACGGGCACTTGTAGCTCATCAAGTCACTCATCAACCAATAGTCCCTGAGCTCCCACTAAGGATCAATTGCATTGTGCCATATTATTTTGCACCTGCCTTTGGAAGCCTTCTAATGTCATTTCACATGCATAGGCATGCAGGCTTCTCTCCTCCACCATGTGTTGTCAACTGACCTATTCCTGTCCTTTCTCGTCCCTTTACCAGGGTGGTGTCAGGAGTGAGTAGCACATTAGTCAAAGCTCCTGGATTCTCTTAAACAGTTCTGCTACTGACTCACTATGTGAGTGTGGACAAGTCACTTCCCTTTCTCAGCCCTAACTTCTCCAGCCATAACGTGCTTTCTGTACGTCTGGCAAGAACACAGCTAGAACAAATGGGCTGTCCTCTACACGTGGAGCAACTCCATAATTTATTGTTCAACTTTCACTTTGAGAACAACAGGGGATATTTTCATGATTATAACAGGACAGCTTAAACAGGCTTGTCCCTGGCAAACTAGGGTGTGTGGTTCATACCAGTTTCTGGGATTGCAGGTAAAAATGGGAATAGGAGCAGGCATTCCTCAGCTTATCACCTGCCAGTTCACAGAGAGAGAATATCAGCAGCTTGCTGCAGTCTGCACTATTGGGTTTGCCCTAGAGAAGGAGGCCAGAATTTCAGACTATCTTTCATATATTTCTGACCTGTGTGCAAAAACAATCAGACATAACTCTCCAACACCCAAAGGGTGATCTGACAAATGGTGGGTAAAGATGAGCAAAACTGTTAGAGTGACAAAGAAGGCTCTTATCTGTGCATTATAAGTCCCAGCTTCAAACATTATACCATGCCACACCCCTCTGAAATTTAAACCACCCTGATACCAAGCACTCGCCTATTTCAGGTGTCTAAAATAACACTGGGCCAAGTCAATTAAGTTGAGCACTGAGGAAGAGGTAAAGGACCCCAGCATGGCTCTAAGGGGTCTTAGTAACTTCTGAGAATTCAGAAGTGTAAGTGTTTGCATATAAGAGCTACATCTGGGCCTGCAGCTCTCAGGGCCCTGGACTTAATTCCTTCTGGGGAGGAATATCCAGGTAAGAACAGAGAACCAGGATGCAGTATGCAACCACAATCAGGAATCAGCAGAAACAGAGCCACCCATGCTTGGCTCAGAAACCAGATACCAGGCGCTAGGCAGGAATTCGCCCTCGGTGAGCTGTTGCTTAATTCTTTAGTTCCTCAGGCTCCTGGCCTCCTTGACAAAGGCCAAGCCAAACAGGGATCCCAGGTGGGGCCAGCGCCAGCTCATTCAGGGTTAGACTAGGGCTGGGAGGATCCCAGGCAAAGCTTCAGGATGTCAGGCGCTGAAGAAAATCCCAGAGGTAGGCAAGTTCTGCAGCTCCAATATCCCAGTGGAAAGGTGGTAACTTCCCAAAGGCCTTTCATCAAAAGGCCCAAGTAGTCTTTGGCCTAGGTCTAGCTAGAACCACTGGGATCTGAGATGAAACAGCAATTGCAGGTCTTGCTGGGAGTGAAGAGAGGTTTGGCTACGAGTGGGTCCCAGTTGACAGGGTCACAAGGATCAGCCAGTTCCTAGGTGCAAAGTTGGGATCCTCGGGCTTTGCCCCTAAGCAGCCCCACTGACATCTGCAAGAACTTGTTTTATTATAAAAGGGAGTGGAAAGGGGAAAGGGTTTGTTCCATTATCAAAAGTGGAGGGCGGGGAGAAGAACAGGAGATGGTTGTCCGAGTGAATTTATTTTCTTTTAAAATGTAAACTGAACTGAAAATACCTACAGAAACACACAGGCACTTTGATCATCAGCCCACTGGGTGGGCAACATGTCTAATCTCTGCTCTGCCCTGCACACTGCGGGCACTTGACAGCTGTATAGCAACATCTCCACCATGGTGGTGGCCACATTTATTGGCTTTGTGACATTCATCAGGGCTTCCTTGTTATTAAAAATGCAAGGGCTGCAGCTATTTGGAAGCACACCAGGTATATTCACTCTAGGTAGAAAACATTTCTTCTTTCTCCAGGAACCCAAATGGAACACCCCAGATCTTGGGGAATACAGAGAAGCAGTGGGCAGAGAGTCTGTGGTGCTGGAGGTGGGACACAGAGCCAAGCTGTCCCCAGGTTAGATGTCTCAGATGAAGGAAATCCTCCAGAGTGCATTTCCTCCTGGAGATTCTGCCATTATTGACTGTGATGGTAAAGAATTGACTGTATGTTTTACATTTATTTACTCCCATAGATTCTCCACTTCAATTCAGGGAGATAAGATTAGGGAGTTGGCCCATTTTGTCCCTTTGATTTCTTGTCACTCAGCCCCAGATGCAGAAGCTTGGTGGACAAGCTGCTCCCAGGGAATGACAAACAGTGTGAACATTTCAAGAGCGTAAAAGTTGACGGTGGCAGGTAAGAGAGGCCAGAGAGGGAGGAAAGAATCGGTCCTGAGGAGGCTCCTCCTCACTCTGTCCAGTTTTCAAAACTCGAGTTTTTTCCTTAGTTCTTTGTTCTTTCCCTTGGCATTGAGGCTGTCCCAGTAGACACATGGAGGTTGGGGCAGGGCTGGAGCACTGCGGATGCTCTGATGTGTTAGAATGAGTCACCCGCTCAGGCCTCTTTCTAGGTAAGCAGAGGTAAAGGCCCAGCTTTGTAGCAGCTGAGTGTGAGAATCCCTCGCACTGATCTGGGTACAATGGGCCGACTGCAGGCCCAGAGGCCCTCAAGTCTCATCCCCAGTGGTCTACTGAGCTGTGCATGGGCCAACTCCCTAATCTTACCTCCCTGCATTGAAGTGGAGAATCTATGGGAGTAAATAAATGGAAAATAACACAGCCAATTCTTTACCATCACGGTCAATTAACAGCAGAATTACTCCGGTACCTTCACTCCGAAGTCCCAGCCAAGCCCCCTCTGTGTGTTAGGCATAAAAGGGGCAGGAGAGGGCTCTTCCCACCAGCCACTAGAAATGTTGGGGGATGGTTTGGCCATCATCCCACGGCCTCTCTAAAAATGACAATTCCGTGTGGCCAGAAGAGACCGTTTCCTGATGGTCCACACCTGTTAACATCAAAATGTTAATTGAATGCAGGCCCCAGGGAGAAGCAACTTCCTGGGCATGCGTGTTGAGAGACAAAAATGGTGACTTACGGTCACCACTCCACCAGAAAAGGGAAGAAAGCCTCAGTGGGGCCGGCGTGGACCCGCCCCTAAACACACTGCGCATGCTCCATTCCAAAGGCTAAGGCAGGCACTGCGCATGCGGGAAACCCATCCTGTGCGGGAAGACTCCTGGGAAAGAGGCGAGCCTATAAAGTCCCAGGATCAAGGTTAAAGACCCTCTTTTTTTTTTTTTTACTGTCTTCTTTAGCTCTCGTTTCTCTCTTGGACCTTCAGGCGCCTGCTTGGGTCTCTTTCAAGCGAATTTTCCTTTCTTTCCTGTTCTAAAGCCTTTTAACTAAACTTCCACTCCTGTTCTGAAACTTGCCTGCTCTCTTTTTCTGCCTCATGCCCCTCAGTCGAATTCTTTCTTCTGAGGAGGTAGGGACTGAAGTTGCTGCGGACCCACAGGGATTCTCCACTGATAACTCGGGGTAACTCGGGTCTCTTCCACTGCTGACATAGGTAGCAAGTCCTGTCTTGGGCTGGCAGGCACCACGGCTGACACCACATGCGCAGAGAGAGGGGAAGGACCAAGCAGTGACTCATGACATCACCCTCATCTCTGGAAGACAAGGTGTAGGCCTCGTCAGGTGCGCTGCAGTCTTCAGGACTGGCCCCTGCGATGTAAACCAGGATGAGGGAAAGCCGCCAGAATATGCCTACAGCATTTTTTATTAGTAAATCCAGAGAACGTGTTATATAGAATGTAAGACAATCACCATTGCATGCATTTATTCATTCACTCATTCAGTGAGGAATTTTCCATTTCTTTATAAATGAGTAAAAGGTACAGTCTGGGTGGCCTTGGGCAGTATTCAATTAATGAAAGACAGATTTGAATAAAAATGTGTAAGGTCTCAAATACCAGGCTACTTACTGCCTTAGTATTCAGAGGGGAGCCATTGGAAGTTTATAATGAAAAGGAAAACAAACACGATTTTCTGGTTCCTAATACTTTCCCATGGACAGTAACAGTTTGCCTAGAGATTCAGCAAACCATGGTGTCTATAAATGCATGGATTGTTCTGAACACCAGGATGCTGGCTGCAAGGTACGGGGCCCTTGGTCCACCCAGGCCTGTCCTGGTCCCTAGGCGAGCTATGGCAGGGACCTGGTGGCCCACCCAGTGGCCTGTGGCAGGTGATCAGGAAGCAGAGGCAGAGCAGCTGGGGCAGAACTGGGATGACTGAACCTCTCCTGCTTAGGTTCAGGGGCCCTCCTTCAAGGTGCGGTCTGTGTGAGACGTGGATCCATAGCCTGGTAACCAAAACTGGCACACCCAGCACAGTCACCTACATCACGTGGCAGCACGTGACCTACATCAGCCAGTCAGCAGTTCTTACCGAGGAGCTCCTAGGTCCAAGTGCATGTGCAACATGACGGGGAGGGGGCTTACTTATATTGAATTAGCAACGTGAGATACGCACACATGAGAAGTTCCAGAAGCAGCAAAGGATCACGGATGGTTTCAGAAGCTGAGTAAGGTGGAAGGAAGGACTTTGAGAGGAGGTGGCACGGGAGCTGGGAGTTGAGGGAGAACTAGAGTGAATTAGGAAAACCAAAGATGAGAGGGTGTTTTGGGCACGGGAAGAAGAAAAGGAGTGGGAGAGCACGTGTGAGGTATGCTCCGAAGAAGTGAACGCTCAGTATGGCGGAGCCCATTTTTGGAGGGAGGTGGTGTTCATTCGCCATTAAGGTGGCAAAGCTAGATTTAAACCAGCCTTTCAATGTTTCTGAAAGTCAAGCTGAGGGTTTGGATGGTCTTCAGGGAAGAACCATGGAAAGGTTTTGACGAAGAGGGCCAGATTCAGTGAGACGGTGTTGATAGAGAATTCAGCCTGTGCCAGGGTATTGTGTTAGGGACTGGGGGTTCAACCGTGTTAAGACACGGTCTCTGCCTTTAGAGAGTTTCTAACTAGGGGGATGTGACACATAAGAAACAGATATTTTTGGTTTAATGTGGTAAGGGCTGTGATAAAAATATTCAGAAGTTGTTGTTGCAGCTTAGGAGAAGGCCAGGACACCTGGCTGTGTGGAGCACAGGGAGGGAAGGAGAGGGAGGCAAGTGTGGACGTCACTGTATACAATGGGAAGGCTTGTACCTTCTCCTGAGGGCAAGAGGCAGGGAAGAGATGTGGACCAGACTTGGACTCCAGCCTCAGGAGTGGCAGGGAGGATGCAGGAGTGATTCAGGAGGTGGATGACCCAGGCGAGGTGGGAGAGAGTGGGAAGTGGCCGTGAATTGAGGTAAATGAGTCCAGCAGCCCTCTGATGAATGGACAGATGGACGGGCAGAAAGGTACTAGAGGGTGAAGACAGCCATCAGGAAATGAAGGAACCTGGTGCAAGGTGAGAAAAGCTGGAATGGAGAAGGAACAAGACACATAGGCTCTTGGAATGGTCCAGCTACCTTGCTGAGAGTAGACTGTGAAAGGAGTGATCTTAGTGCAGTGAGATTTCTCTTTTAAATAAGTCTGCTCTTTCTGTGACATCAAAAGAAGAAGAAAATTCCTCAAAAGCTCCCAAAGACCACCACTGCTAGCACTGGGGAAGTATTTCCTTCAGATCATTTCTCCTGCATCTGTTTGTGTTTGGTTTTAACGTGTTCTAATCACACTGTGTATCCTGCTGCCTTTAACATTCTAGTGTGTCTATTTTTCTGCATGTTAAATTTATCCTGGCTGGTATAGATGTTCATGTTTTCATGTAGATTTACATGAAGAGGCCCCCTTTGCCACTTTTTGTTTCCTGCTTCACAGTAAACTTTGAAAATGTTGCTTCCCTCCCTTCCTTCCCTTTCATCCTCACCTCCCTCACTCTCTCACCCCGACCTTCTTTCTTTCCTTCCTTCTTGTACTTCCTAGTTCTCCCCTTACTACCTCCCTTCATTTCCAGCATCATGAATAGACATTTTCTTTTACATCAGCAAGTTTCTTTGTAAGACATACACCAGAGAATATTTCTAAGGCCTAAACTCTCAGAGGTTTCAAGGTACCCATTGGGCAAAGGAAGGATTTTTGGTGATGGCGGCCTCACTCCAAGGGACAGGGAACTGGCGGCTGATGATTCCAAGCCAGGGATACTTGCCAAGATGAAGAGGAGAGGAAGGCGAGACTGGGCCCAGGCAGAAAAAGTGTTTCCCTGATTTTTCAAGGCCATAGAGGCTCAGAAAGAGGGGTCTATACCACATTCCATTTAGAGAGGGGGGAAAAATGTATGGTGTATCAACTAAGCCATAGGCCCACACTTGGGAGGAGTTTTAATATTAAAGAGCAGGAGTTCCCAGCCCTGATCTATAACACCCGTCGGTCCATGGCCTATTAGGAACCAAGCCACACAGCAGGAGGTGAGCGGCAGGCGAGCACATGAAGCTTCATGTGTATTTATAGCCACTCCCCATCACTGCCATCACTGCCTGAGCTCTGCCTCCCATCAGAACTGCTGCAGCATTAGATTCTCATAGGAGCTCGAACCCTATTGTGAGCTGCACTTGCAAAGGATCTAGGTTGCTCCTTATGAGAATCTAATGTCTGACGATCTGTCACTGTCTCCCATCACCCCCAGATGGGACCATTTAGTTGCAGAAAAACAAGGTGAGGCATCCAACTGGTTCTGTACTATGGGGAGTTGTATAATTATTTCCTTTATTACAATGTAATAATAATAGAAATAAAGTGCACAATAAATGTAATGCGCTTGAATCATCCCGAAACCATTCCACCCCCATCCGTGGAAAAATTGTCTTCCATGAAACCAGCCCCTGGTGCCAAAAAGGTGGGGACTGCTGTTACAGAGTGTTTCCAGCCAGGCTTCATAAGAACCAGTTTGTTCTTCCATTGCTTCCTACCTGATAGCTGCACACAGCCTATCTCTCTCTCCCCTGCAATACGGTGTCTCTCTCTCTGTCTCTCTCTCACACTCATACTATATCTCTGTGTCTGTCTCTCCCTGTCTCTCTTTCTCTCTCCTTTAACCCAGTGAAATTTCCAAAGGAGCCTTTGTTCAGTACTCATAACAAGTTTCCTTTGTCCTATATGCCTGCCACTGTCCCCAGCCCTTGTGTGTGTGTTTCTCACAACACCTCCAGGAGGAAGGTACCATTATTACGCACAGAAAGAATACCTCTCTTGTCCAGTCACACAACCCGTCAGTGTCAGAGACTGGATTTGAACTCAGGTCACCTGCTCCCAAAGTCCATTCTTTTAACCACTGTGCCATATTATGATATTGCTGTGTATATTCTTTCAACGTCGTAGTTTTCAAAGAGAAGTTAGAATCCCGGTGAGATTTTATTGCAGAGACAAACGTTCAAAGTTCTTTTGACTTGAATGCGGATGATGTACCAAAGACTCACAATTTCTTGCAGTTCAGTCTTTGGGTGACTGCTTTTTCCAGCCTGGCAAAGAGTAACCCAGGAAAACGTTTTGCCTTTTCCTAAGATGTCTGGAGAAATGCTAGGCCTTTGCCTTAACAGTGCAGCCTGGCCTTAGCGATGTCGAGGCTTTGTGTTCATCTGACCTCTGTGACCGAGGGCCTCAGAGTAAGAACAATGTGTTCCACTGGCCTGATCTAATGAGAACATCGTTGCCTGTGCCCAGTGTGTTGGGGAAGTCCACACACCCTCATCCCCCAGTGCCCCCATCCCAATCTGTGTATTGACTAGCAGAGTAAGGAATCTATAGAGTACAGAACTCTGTCTGGAAGAAGAAATCACCAGTGTTGATTTCTAAAGCTCCCTTTTGTGCTGCTTGCTTCTGTAAGGCTCTTGAAAGACTTTCACTCTGCAGCAGGCAGGACTGGAGTCTACTTACCCCCACTAGCCACATGCTTCCTGCCCCAAATGTCAAGGTTTTCATTTGACCATGGTATAATGAGCTGTATAAAATTAAAAACAGCTAACTACCACCTTATTTACAGTAATTTTCTATTTTCTGTACTCATCACTGAAACCTCTCCTTAACAGCGCCAACCTCCAGATCATACCAATCACCACTGAGAAGCCCAATCACTACAACCACTAACCACAACATAAATCAATGTGAAGACCTGAGAGCTCGCTCGCTGCCACTCTGTCCCTAGCCCAGCCTGGTTTTTCCATCACATGCTTCTTAGGCAGCAGGGGCTGAGGCAGGGGGAACATTTAGTTCCCTTTTCAAAGAGTGGGGACACTTAAAAATATCTCCAAGTAAGCAACCAGCATTCAGAGAATGCTTATTTACACTTTGTAGGAGCCTGGTGTTGGGACTCTGGCTCCTGGATGTCCTCAAACCTGCACTTGGGCTTGGCCGAGGCCAGTTGGATGGCCTACCATTTGCAGATGGCTCTTGCTTCACTGTTGCATCTCCATCTGGGTAAACAATCTTGCAACAGCCCTGGTTCTTCTTAAGGCTGTCTGTTATGGACTGAACTGTGTCCCCTTCAGATTTATTTGTTAAAGTCCTAACCCCAGTACACCTCAGAATGTGACTGTATATAGAAGTAGGGCATGTAAAGCAGTCATGAAGGCTAAATAAGGTCATATGAATTGGCTGTAGTTCAATACGACTAGTATCCTTCTAAGAAGAGGAAGAGACACCAGAACTCACTCTCTTTCCGTGCACACAACAGCCATGTGAGCACACAGTGAGAAGATGCATCCACAAGCCGAGAAGAGAGGGCTCGGGAGAAACCAAACCTGCCAACGCCTTGATCTTGGACTTCCAGCCTCAAGAACTGTGAGAAAATTAATTTCTGCTGTTTATTCCATCCAATTTGTGGCACTTTGTTATGGCAACCAAAGCCAACTAAGATACCATCTGTATAATATCTTGTATGGCAAGGTCTTAACATGAGACATGAATGAACCAATGGCCATTTCTATACAGAAATTTGCAAGCATTCTTGAGTTATCATGGGGAGATTTGAATTCTCCTTATATGAACACCTCTAGCCTGTACTTTCTTATAGGAAAAATCTCTGCAAGATTGGAATATTCTAGAAGTTAACCAAAAGCATCTTAATTTACACTCTATCTCCTATTCCTCACATTCCTAGTATTGTTAATTACTATCCCTCCTCAACCTCTGCCACATCCCTTTGGCAAGCCCACACATTTTGGTAGATGTTTACTGAGTGCTTCTCTAAGCCAGCCTAGGCTTTAGGCTCTGGAGGTACAGGAATGAAGAAAACAGATAAGGAATGTGCTCTCACGTGGCTTCCATCCCAGCAGAGGAAAACTGAAATAAAAATAAACAATAAAATAAATAAGAACTATGTCAGATAGTGAAAAGCTATTCAGGAATTTTAAATAGAGCAATGCAAGAATGACTGAGAGCCTCCTTTGGTTAGGCAGACAGGAACTCTGTCCTTTCCAACTAAAAACATTTCTACTCCCTATACTCCTCTTTCCATCACCATTACTACCCCTTGAGTTCAAGCTTCTGGGCTGGACTCCTGCAAAAGCATTCTAATTGGTCTTTCTGCCACCTCCCTTGTATCACTGCAGTTCATTTCCCACACAGCAACTAGTGAAATACATAACAAACACAGCTGGTTCTCATTATTCACAGTAGCTGTGTTCTGTAAAGTTGCCTCAAACTCTGAATTCAGGAATACTGAAGCATTGCTCCTAGGGGAAATACAGGGTTAGGTTCCTATGAGCCTCTGATCACCCATCAATACATAACCTTGTTTTATGTGTATTTCTGTGTAAAGACATCTTATTTAATATGTATTGTTGACTCATTAACATTGAATTCATGGCCAACAGCACAATACCTCATGCCTGAACAAAGCTTATCTAACACACATATTTTCTACATAAGGAACTTTCTGGCCTTCCTGTGCTTAGGAACACTAGATGGCAAGTCAGCACTAGTCTGCAAAGCAGACATTTTAAGCAGCAAAATCACAAAGAGTCAAGAAAATATAAAATAAGATGACACTACATAGACCACAGAAAGGTCACTTGCTTATAGTGTGAGAGCTGAAATAAGAAGAGAGCGTGTCACCTTGACCAGCTAGCAACCTGCAGGTTGGGTGACTCACATTTTTTGCTTTGCTTATGTCTGTGAGTGACTGCAAACTTGTCACCAAAATACTGATCTTGGGATAATATACAGGAATTCCTATGGTTTAAATGTATCCCCTCCCAAATTCAGGTGTTGCCAATGTGACCGTATTGAGAGATGAGGGCTTTAAGAGGTGATTTGAACATGCAGGCTCCTCCTTCGTGAATGGAATTAAGGCCCTTATAAATAAGCTTCACGCAATGTTAGCTCACTTGCTCTTCAGCTTTCTGCCAGATGAGGACATAGCATTCGTTCCCTCTGGAGGACACGGCAACAAGGTGCCATCTTGGAAGCAGAGAGAAGCCTTTGCCAGACAACCAAACTCGTTGGTGCTTTGATATTGGACTTCCCAGCCTCCAGAACTGTGAGAAAATAGACTTCTGTTCTTTATAAGCTACTCAGTCTCAGCCATTTTGTTTTAGCAGCACAAATGGACTTTTTTTGGTATTGTCTGAAGAATATTTCTCTGTATTCCATCGGCAAGCTACACATGCTTCATGGGAGTTGATACACATAGCAATAATAGACTCATGGTGGCAAACATTCAATATCTGTTAAGTAAATGTCTGAATGCATTAGTAAAATTTCAAGTGCTGCTTTCTTTAAGTTAGGAAATGTTTCATTGCATTGAAATCTCCAGCCACTAGCATAATACCCATTGTGGATACCTAAGTTATGTTTGATGAATTAATGAATGAATGATTGGTCATAAATGTTAAATATTGAATGAAGAGTCATAAATTTTAAATATTAAATTAGACAATAAGAACAGCTTATGAACTCTAAAGCTTTTGAAAGTGCCCAGTCTCTTCAGAATCACCACAAAATTATTTATCAACTCTTAATCCATAATTAAACCCGCTTTACCTCTATTTTTTGAAAAATTACTTCTTCAATATTTTTTGTTTTTATTACTGTGACTGTGAAAAGATTAATCAACTCTATTGATTGCCAATATAGAATATTTCAGCTACATGATGATTTAATAAGAGTTTTATAGACTGGAAACTCAATCTCCATCTACTTATGGTATTGTGTTCATGAGAAAAATGGATTCCAAGGTCCAAAACATAGACTTTATCTAATGCTTTCTGAGAATACAATTCATTTAATAATATGGGCACTTAACTGGATTTTGTTTATTCTCAAATACATGGCATAACCTCATATCTCAAAAAAGATCATGGGATATCAGACTTCAGTATCATTTTCTGTCCTATTTAAGTCAAGTGGCTTTTTTTCTTCCAAATTGCTTACCCCTACAATCATTCTTTTATACTTGTTGAATATAGATTTAATTATTGTCATATGCAGTGAGTCTCTGCTTTTTATCAAGTTTCCCATTCCTGCAAAGCTTATGACACAGTGAATTGACTTAAATTAGATTATGTTTTACCTTAGGAACAACAATATAAGAGTTTTATTCTTGATTTAACATCAAATGAATTTTAGATATGTCCGTAATATGTCACAAAGGCAAAAACACAACTGTTTTAAGCCTCTATAATCAATTACAAGAGTAAAATTAATGTCCAAGCAACTTAAAATGGGGTTAAGTCAATTATATACGCTTTGTAATAAAAAGGGCCCTGTGTCTATGCATGTGTGTATGTGTCTATAAAATATAACTTTTCTTTGTTTTTCCACCTCTTCCTTGATGGTCCATTCTATACACTGGCACCAGATTAATCTTAATAGGTGAGACTCTAAGTTCACAAACCTTCACTAGCTTACCTTCACTCACAGGGCCAAGTTGGAACCCTTAGCATAAAAGTTCCCCTCCCAAGAGCCTCAGCTCCCTCCACCCTTCTCCAGCTCCTTCTAAATCCTGGCCTGCTGCTTAGCAAATGAATTAGCAGCTCCTGGTCCTTCATGTGCATCCCCTTTTCCTGCCTTGGTTCTCTCTGTCTGCTCACCCCCAATTGTCTCTTCACCATAGCAAACCCCATGCTTCCTTCAGGACTCTGCCCAAGTCCTCTTAGGCTGCACACACCCTCCATCTAGGCAAAAGGACTCCCCCTGTCTGACCCTAGAACACGGATTCAGCAGCACATCATGGCTTGTGCTACCCAGGCTGGCTGGCTGAATCCATCTGCCACTGTTCTTCAGTAATAAACGGAGAGAAACCAAATTTACTGAGGACCTCCTATGTGTCAGGTATCCAGCCAAGCATTTTTATAAATGTTCTCTCACGTAATCCTTACCAGGCAGGTATTGGCATTTTCATTTTGACAGCTGAGAACACAGAGGATAAATAACTTGTTGAAGTAACTCAGCTGGGAAGGTATAGGGCCAGAATATAAACCTGTAAAGTACATGGGAAGGATAAAAAACTAAAAATCAGGAGTTCTCCAATTTAATTAACCTTTCTGAATCTCATTTTTTTTTTCTCATTAATGGAGACGGCTAACACTACCTCATGGAAATGTGCAAATTAACTGAGGACATTATTTTGAAAGGCTTTATCAGCTGTGGAGGATTCTTTTCTCTTGGTGCCTAGCATACTCTGATACTTAATAAATATCTCTTACTAGATTGATTTCTACATCTTCTCTTAAAAGCGGCACTGTTAGTCTTCCATGCCACGTTTCCTTGTTCTTAGCTGGTTATGATAATATTCATGTGCCCGACTTTGAAAAAGAAATCATGCCGTGATTTGCGAGAACCATTTCCCGGTCCAGCATGATGAGAGAGTCAACACTTACCTGCACACATTTGCAAATATTGCTTAATGTGCTCAGGAGAGAGATTTCCTCCCACTATTTTGTAATCTGTGTTCGGCAGTGCTAACAAATTCTAATGTGTAACGTCAGTTTGCTTCTTTGCCTTCAAAGATAACAACTGTCAATAATCATCACTGTGTCTCCTGCTTGTAGAGCTCACTTGAACGGTCTAAAAACCCTTGATAGGGAGTGGTATCAGCCTTTTCCCTCTGGACCAAGCTACCCAAGGAAAGCAGTATTGGTCTCATCCGAAGTCATTTGTTTTTGCTAAGAGTTCTATTGTTCCTTCACACGACAATGATAACTTGAGTTTTGGCTTCTAACTTATCTTTCCATGCCTTCTGAGTATTTGCATACTATATTTGGCATCTTTCATGGTCTGTGCTTCTGTTCTTTATTTCGATTTTCAGTTTCCTCCCTCTCCTCCTCCTTCTTTTCATGATTACCCAGCTTAGCTCCTTGCAAACCTATCTTCTCTATTTATTCTCATCACAGTATCATTTGACCCTCAGCTTTCCTGTTTCATCTTTCAGAAATTTCCCAAACAGTCCTCTTTCGCCCTGATGTAATTAGAGCTCCTATCTCTGAACCTCTAGAGTTACAACTTGCCCTGATCCACAATTTCTTTCCTGCTTGTAAATTTCCTTTCCTCTAAGTAGTAAAATTAGTAACTCTTTGCATTTCTTAATTGTAGTTTCAACAGCTTGGATTCTTTTTGTAGGAAACTTGCTTACTCTTTGGAGCTCCTTTTCCACCACAACTAGGCTGTACAAAAGCAAAGTTATTTTTAAGATGGAGTGGTCCACAAAAATAGGCACCAATCAGAGCTTTTGTACATAAAGTCAATAACTTCTAGATATAGATTTTATTTCTCTACCATACGCCCCTACTCTATACGATTACCCAGTGATCAAAACAGAAACCTTAGCCAAACAAACGCATCCTATGGTATGCAATGCTTTCCCTTTCTTATCCAATATACAGGCCTTTTTCACTCTGCCTAGTTCAACTCTTCATAAATATTAATCGGTCCCATTGATTCATCTTTCCATTTTACAGCCATTAATAGACACCTCTCTGGATGGATATCAGATAGTTTATCCACTTTAACCAGGCTGATCGATTCTCTTTTCTGAAGAATGCGTGCTTTAGAAAAGTCAGGGAAACCAAATTCTCTTCCTGCTTTCTTTTACAGTCTTCTGAGGAAGAGCCGAAGGGGGCAAGGGTTCTCACCCATGAGTCTTTTTTTTTCCTTCCTCTCTGTCCTCACTCACAGCAACTCTTTCTCTGCCCCAAAGAGCTCCTGCCACATCTGTGCCCCCATATCACTTGTTACTAAGCATCCATGCTGGCTGGCTGCCACAGCCACACTTACAGGTGGTGTGGGCAGGCACTGTTCTTGGTCCTTGCATCCTTCCCAAGAGCCTTGTTGAATGGAGATGTAACAGGGCCAGGGCACTTACAAGATTGTTCATGGACCGCTAACAAGCTAGGGGAACAGTGGGTCCAAGTCAGAGCCGCTCTTGCCATGGGTGATGGCTGGTCTTCTTTGGTCAAGCTGACCCAGCCCTGCTCAGCCAAGTCTCTCAGGGTCAAGTGTTCGTTCTTCCTGGCAGTGGCCCAAACAAACATTCTTGGAAGGCCACCTTCCTTTGTTAACTTTATTAATAGACAACTCTCTAGTATGAAGGCGTTCTGGGGCCACCTGAGGCATCGAGACTGTTTCTGTACTGCTTGAGAAGAATCCCTTTGGGAGATCGTTTGTTTAGTGGCTAGAGTCTTGTATGAACAGAGGTAATTAGGTTATAGGTGCTGAGCAGATCCACTTGTACCAGCTGTTCTGGAAGAGAAAGCAGACGTGTGAATGGAAAGAAGAGGTGCATTCAAGGTTACAGAACGAAGGTCAGTGGTGAAGATAATTCAGGGTTCTCACCAATAGTTAGACATTTGTTTTTAATTCCCAGAAGAATAATGAATAATGGATAATAATAATAATAATAGTTGACCTATGTGCACTCTTTTATGTACTGGACACTGTTCTAGTGGTTTAAATTTATTCACTTGTTTGATCCTCATGCCACTCATAAAAGTCCCCACTAACAATTTAACAGATGAGGGAAAAGGACACCCACAAGTTCAGTAAGATAGCCAAGTCACACAGGGAGAAGGATATGGGACCAGGACTCAAACCCTGACAGTCGGGGCCCATCGCCTTAACCGTGTGTGTGTGCACATGTGTGAGAGAATGAGAGAGACTGTGGGGTATGTTTCAAAGACAGACATGAGGTGATAACAAGCATATGGTTCATATGAGTCTGCTCCAAAGAGTATTTCCAGACTAAATAATGGCTCCAAGAGCTAACATTTACTGAGTGCCTATTACATCTTCTCTAATTCTTACGGTAATTCAGCAAGACTTTTCAGTTTAGAGATGAGAAGACAGATTGAGAGACTGAAGTGAATTGCCCATACCCAGATAGTAAGGCGGATGGGGGACTGAGACATGAGCCCAGAGGCCAAGCTCTTTGCGGCCCACCTTGTCTGGAGAGGGCTCCCTCACCTTGTCAAGTGCCTGAATCAGTCAGACTATGAAGCAGCTCACAGAACTCCTTCATACATTTGTTTGAATTTTCATTACACATATTATCCAGAAGAATCTTGTACCCTATGTCATCTGGCTGATGAATGTCTGATCTCACCCTGGATCACTGGGAGAGCAGAATGGACTCCTCTTTGCTGATCGTTGTTACATGGAACATGAAACCAGTATTGTGGACTCATTGACATGCATATACTTCAGAACTAAAGAGACAGCACAGTGATAGTCCCTAATGCTTGCTCTAAGGAAGGAGCTGCCCCAAAATGCAAGGCAAGAAGATGCTACATGAGCCTTTCTACTCCACAATTTAACTTAGGGTCTGATTGTTTTTGCATTTTTCCTTTCGAAGAATTTTGTAACTAGCCAGAAGGTAAGAATGTCACCTGTGTCCTAATCTGGACATGAGCGAGGAGCTAAATTTAACAGGCAAACTCATGTGTGGCTTCAGGCAGCATCATTTTGCATGGGGTTTTGTCTGAAGGCGGATGAAGATGCAGGTAGCTGAGGGAGACACTAACATGGGGAGGCCAGCGTGGTGTCTGTTAGAAACTGGTCTGCAGCCCAGCATGGTCCCTGGGCCGGAGGATCTGCAGACAGCACTGTAGGTGCTGATTTCTGCGGCACTCTGGGACAAAGAGCCAGGAGCAGTTCTGCTTTGGAGGGATCACGGAGTCGCACAGGATGGGAGAGAGGCTTGTCACCCGCGTCAGGGAGGACCTAGATGTTCTCACTGAGGAATGGGGGCCAACTGTAGCCATCAACTGGGTGGGGACCAGGCAGCTGAGCAGAACCAAGCTGCTGTTTGTGAGTACCTGTGAGACACCCCTGAGGGTCCACAGAAAGTCTTGGAAAGGGGGCCCTCCTATACTGGGAGTGCAGCGGGGATCAGAGCCTGTGAAATTTGGATTGTTGCTATTAGTGTGACTCATTAGTATCTACAGACTCCCAGTCCTGGGAAATCTGGTTTATAAGAACAACACCCATAAGAGTGAGGAGTGGGGTGGTCCGTGAACACAGGTGTCATGGGTTCTCTACTACCAGGCAGCCTGTGAAAAGGAGATAGGGTCATATTTCTGGTTGTATTTCATGTAAGCATGTGATAAGTGAATAAATAGTTATCTTAAAAAGATCTCTCAGGTAGGGCCTTGAATTTCAGGGTCACAGGTATGATCCAAGTTGGAGGAGCTCTGAGTATGGAAATCTGAGACTTAGAAACAAAAACCCAGAAATGGTAAGCCCTGGAAGCAGTGGAGGAGCCTGGACACGCCCATCCGTCCAGAGGCTGGCAACAGTGGGCCAGGCAAAGGGCACGTTCACCTTGGCAGGTGCACAGCAAGGACTGAGCCCAGGGAGTTTCCAGAGGTCGGGGATGCCTAGGCGTCCAGGCATGTTCGCAGGCAAGCACATACAGATGCGTTTCAAGGGCAGGTGGGGCTCGGTCTCCAGGGTTTCCAGCTTACCTGACACTATCCCCCAGTTCCCAAGCAGGTGTTTGAGCCAGACTCCCATGCGAGCAGGGACAGGACCCTCCCCCCAAACCCGTGCCTTCACTAGTTTTGGGCAGACCACCAGCAGTGCTGGGTGCAGTCCACATATCTGCTGAGTCTTTCATCTTCATATTGTGTCTTGGTACTTTTAATTAAAGGATCCCAGAAAGCCGACTCCTAAAGGAGGCTGGTGTTGAGCCAAGCCCTTATATAACACACCTACTTGCTATAAAGAAGAGCACCAGAGAAAGGTTTCCAATTGGATTGAAAGTGTTCCCCCTTTTGTCTGCAGTTTGGACAACTCCAAGGCTGTAAAGATGAGACTACCCCACTTGTATTCTTGTCCTTACATGTTCTCTCCCTTTTTGTTCCTTCCCTTCTAACTCAACCTTCAACTCCCCATCGTGGAAGGAAATAGAGAGAGAGAGAGAGAGAGAGAGAGAGAGAGAGAGTGTGTGTGTGTGTGTGTGTGTGTGTGTGTTTCTCAACATAATCCGCTTTAGCAGGCTGCTAGACCTGACCAGTAGCAGCAGCTGTGGCAGCTGCAGCAGTGGCTGATTGCTCTGGAAGGGCATAGATAAGCCTGTTTGATGGAACCAAGAGGGAAGGCATTTAAAAACCTTCATGTCTTTCTACTGCTCTTTCCAAGCCCTCATTAGCTTCACTAGAGGGAAAACTTATCTTGTAGGGTTCAGTCGCTGTCTTCCTCTGGGCACACAGCACAATCAGGAGGGATTTCCATTCAAAATAAAGGAGGTGGAGTTGGATTTTTAGAAAGAGAGAAGAGGATACTCTCATTTGCTGAAACTCACTGAGCCAGGTGACCTCCTGAAAAGCTAGGAAGACACTGGTTTTGTGTCCTACTCCATCTAGGCCCTCTGGCTCAGAGACCCAGAGGCGGTGCCAGTCAGTAAACGGGGTTTCTGGTTCCATATGAGTGTGCTTTGTTTTTTGAGGGAGCCTGAATACTACCCATCCCACCTTGTATATCATCTTTCTCTATGATGTTGAAAGATTACAGTTCCCAGAGAGATCGCTGGAAATTGCTTCCGGGAGAGGGTAGAGTGGTGACTGGTGGCTAGGAAGCCCTGGAGGAAGCCACTGACCGCAGTGCATGCTGGGGGTTGTAGTTCTCGTCTACTCCATGGGTCAACAGGCAGAGGAACCAGCTCAGTAAAACCTGAGCTATGTGAGATGAATGCTTGCTGGATCCCAGGATTTAGGCTAATGTGCGCTAGCCGAGCCTGCCTGCTGAAGACACAAGAAAGGTATTCAGTCTCCTTCTCCACCTTTATGTTTCACCACTTGATCTGTTAAGAAATGAATTAAGTGTTTTAAAGTTTCCCAAGTGTTTTAAAGGTTTTTTTTTTTTTTTTGGCAATCCCTTACACTTTCAACAAGTTTTCCTTTATATATGACCTGGCTACATTACTCGGGGCTTAATATGTATGGTGGAAGATCATATCCTTTGTCAACAAAGTATACCTTCTGTGACCCACGAATTCTTCCTGTCTTGAATTTTAATTGGACTGACAATCATTTTGTGATATTGTTTGCTTTTTACTTTGTGTTTGCTGGGTCAGTCTTTTAATTTTTATGAGTTAATATGCCTCTTGTAGACAGCATAAAGTTGAATTTTCTAGGAAAGTATAAATTAACTCAATAAGTAGATTCCCTAATAAATCAACAAGTGTAGAAGATATTAAATAAGTTGTCAAAGACTTCAAGAAAGTCAGGAGTCTCAGATGGGTGTGTGGTTTGTTTATGGGTGAGTTTTTTCAAACCTTCAACAAAAAATTAATTCTTGTTCTAAACAAATTATTGCAGAATACAGTGACGTACATAAATCTTTCCAAATCAACTTATAAATTCCAAATTAACTTATAAATGTGCAATCTTGTTAATAAGCCTGATGAACCTAGGACAAAGGAGGCAACTGACACCAACATAACTTACGAGTATAGAGAAAAAGCTTTAAAATGTTTTAGCAAATCAAATCCAGCAATATGTTAGAAGACAATATCATACCAAAGATATTTGATTCCTGAAATGCAAGGATGGATCAATGTGAGAAAACTAATAGTACAATTTATCACACAGAAAGGTTTGAGAAAAAAAAATCATTGAAACAGATACTAAAAAGCTTTTGGTAAAATTCAACATTCATTCCCAATAAGACCTATTAATTAACAAATACCCACCATCATAGTTAACAATGAAATAATAAAGATGTTCTCATTAAAATCAGGAAGCAGTTAAGGATGTTAATTACCACAAGTATTGGTAAACATTTTCCTAGAAATTTCTAGGACATACAGAAAAAAAGAAAAAATATCACAAAGGATAAAAATTATTACTTGTTAAGTTATATGATTACTCTGTCTAAAGAAACTTGAGTATACTGGGTGCGGTGGCTCACGCCTGTAATCCTAGCACTTTGGGAGGCCGAGGCTGGTGGATTGCCTGAGCTCAGGAGTTCAAGACCAGCCTGGACCACACGGTGAAACCCCATCTCTACTAAAATACAAAAAATTAGCTGGGCATAGTGGCATGCACCTGTAGTCCCAGCTACTCGGGAAGCTGAGGCGGGAGAATTGCTAGAACCCGAGAGGCAGATATTGCAGTGAGCCAGGATTGCGCCACTCTACTTCAGCCTGGGCAACAGAGCAAGACTCCATCTCTTTTTTTAAAAAAAAGAAAACAAACTTCAGTATAACCTAATCACTTTACATGCATCCTATGAAGCAAGTACTGTATTACCACCATTGTACAAATGAGGACACCAAGGCCCAACATCATACACCTAGTAATAGAACTGGTATTTGAATCCAGGAAATCTGACTCCAAAACCCTTTCTCCTGACCACCCATGTTACACTGCCTTTCCTTGTTTCACTCTATAAAGTTTAGCTCTCATTATTATAGCAATATAAAAAATACTTTTCCTATACACCACTAATAATCAGCTAACAATATATTTAAAAGAATAATTAAATTCAAAATAGCAAAACAATATAAAATTCATAGAAATAAACCTAACAAGAAAAGTGTACCGGTAGAAAAGTTAAAATTTTAATGAGGGGCATAAAAGAATATTTGAACAAATAAAAAGATGTATAATTTCCTGGATGGGGGAGAAATAATAGGATGACATAAATTTTTTTTAGATAATTTACACATTTAATACAGTCCCAAAAATTGGAAGAGATTTTATTTTTTTGGAATTCAGTGAAATGATGCATATATTTTATTTGTAAGAAAAAATGAGAACAACCAAAATTGTTTGGAAAAGCAGAATAAGGAAAAATGACTCACATTGAAAAAAATAAAAATGCTTTATAGAGCTATATAATTTAAATTGCACAATTCTATAGCTAGCCATATCAATGAAATAAAATAGAAAGTCCAGAAATACATACAGATATATATAGTATATGATAGAGACATTATTTCAAAAAAGGAAGATAAGTCATTTGATTAAAAGTGTTCTAAAAATAAATGCAAGAAGGTATTACAAAATAAACAAATGATAGATTTGCCTCTGTACATATTTTAAATATATGTTAAAAATATCAACAAGTTAAGAAAAAAGCTAAACTTGGAAAATACTTGCATAACATATTCCAAAGATATCCTTAAAATATAAAGAATGTTTAAAATTAACAAGAAAAAGTAGGAATAACAACAAGAAGCAGCAGAAATAGCAGCAGCAGCAGCAATTAAAAGGTAAAAATTAGGCCCGGTGCGGTGGCTCACACCTGTAATCCCAGCACTTTGGGAGGCTAAGGTGGGAGGATCACGAGGTAAAGAGATCGAGACCATCCTGGCCAACATGGTGTAAACCTTGTCTCTACTAAAAATACAAAAATTAGCCGGGCATGGTGGTGCATGCCTGTAGTTCCAGCTACTGGGGAGGCTGAGGCAGGAGAATCGCTTGAACCCAGGAGGCAGAGGTTGCAGTGAGCTGAGATCGCGCCACTGCACTCCAGCCTGGCGACAGAGTGAGACTCCATATAGAAAAAAAAAAGGTAAAAATTAATGTGGCCAATAAACATATGGAAATGTGCTCACTTTCCCAGTAATCAAAGACAAGCTGATTAAAATATTTTATATGTAAAATGACAACTATATACATATATTTTAATCACAGAGTATTTTATCAGCAAGAACCAGTTTAAAAATATGCAGGAAAATTTATTCTCAATAGCAACTAAAGCCATACATTACCAAGTTACAATTCTATAAAAATACGTTCTATAAATTTTTTAACACATGCCAAAATTTGATTAAATGAAGATCTATATCATGATTCTGAATGGGAATGTTGAACATTGTAAAGATGTAAATTCTACAAATTATTGCAAGAAATGTATCTTAACTTTGTGTATGCGTCTTAAAAGCATAAGGCCAGCAAAAGAAGCCAGTTAACTAAATTTTCCACTTTTTGCAAATTGCCATTTATATAAAGTTTAAGAGCAAGCAAAACGAATCTATGGTGATTGGCGTCATGAGATTGTGACCTCTGGAGCGGAATCAATGACCAAGATAGGGACATGGGGTAGATGCTGGGTGGGGTCACCTTCATTGCTTCCCTTGGGTGGTGGATACCTGGGTATGCTCAGTAAATCCAGTGAGATGTCTGCTTATGATCTGGGCACTTTTCTGTATAAATGTTACATTTCAATAAAAGGTTCCTTTAAAAAGAGGAAAAAGCAGAAAGTTAGGCTCTTAGGTCATACTTTATAATTATAAAACTTCTAGTGGAAGGTAAGAGTTAAACATGAATATTAAGTAATAAAATATGAGAGTATGTGCTCTTCGAGAACAAGCTCTTTTTAAAAACTGTTTTGCTCACTGTTTTTTCCCAGCCTGTAGTATGAAACCTGGCTCCAAAGGTGCTTAACATTTATTGAGTGGATGAATTAGAAGAAAATGCCAATGAAAAGTTAACTGGCATTGGGTTGAGAAAGGACATTCTAAATATAAACATAATGGGAAATAAAGCATACATTAAAACACTGACATACCAAACATTTAAAACTTCAAGTAAAATACATAAAGAGCATAAACAAAATTAAAGTCAAAAAACAAACTGGCAAAATATTTTTAATAAATATGACACTGAAAATTAGTATCTTTAACAGGTTAAGCACTCAACAGTTAATAAGGAAAACACTAACATTCCTGGGGAGATAGGTAAAAGCAAATGGACAATTTGCAAACAAACAAACAAATGGCCAACAAACACATGAAAAGATGTTTGAGATGACTAATAACCAAAGAAATGCAAATTAAAACAGCAAAATGCCGAAGTTTTTAGTTTGTCTATCACATTTTTCCTTCGCTTATTCAACAAATATATTTTTGAGTGGCTATTACATCAGGCATGCCTGGGGATTCCATAGAACAAGAAATCAGCTATGCCCCTACCCCTCAGGGGGCTTACCTTCTGGAGAGGAACATAATAGACAATAAACAAATTATTGGATACATATTTAGTGTGTTAGGTGGTGATAATTACTGTGGGGTTTGGGAGTGTGTAAGTTTATGGATTGTAACAAATGTGCCACTCTGGAGTGTGGGATGTTGATAGTGGGGGAGGCTGTGTGTGTGTGTGTGTGTGTGGGCATATGGAAATTTTATACTTTTCCCTCAGTTTTACCACAAACCTAAAACTGTTGTAGAATAGTCTAGAAAGAAAGAGAGAGAGAGAGAGAAACAAGAAAAGAAAGGAAGGAAGAGAGAAAGAAAGAAGAGGGAAGGGAGGAAGGAGAAAGAAGAAAGAATAAAGGAAGGAAGAAGGGAGGGAAGGAAGGAGAAAAAGAAAGGAAAGATAAGAAAAAAGGAAGGAATGACAGAAAAAAAGACAAGAGAAAAAGGGAAGGAGGTGGGGAGGGAAGGAAGGAAAAAGAAAAAGGAAAGAAAGAAGGGAAGGACAGAAAAACAGGAAGCAGGCAAGCAGACTGAAAGACCTAGGGAAGCAGGGCTGCTGATAGTGGTTGCTACTTTTTATGGAGGGATTTTTGAAAGCGTCTTCCATAAGATGGCATTTGAGCAGAGACCTGAGGAAGTGAAAGGTGGAGATTTATGGCTGAGCGCTGAGGACTCCAGGCAAAGGAGCAAGCAAAGACCCTGAGCGGGATCAGATTTGGTGTCTTCAAGGAATATCCAGGATGGGATGAGTCTGCAGGGGAGTAAACAAGGTGTAGACAGGTAGAAGGTGAGGTTGGAGGAGTGGATGGACGGGGAAGAAGAATCCCACAGGGCCTTGTACCCATTGCAAAAACTTTAGTCTTCTGCTTTAAGAAATAAAGTCTGTTAATTAAAAACAAAATCAAATGAACAGAACAACTCTGGCCTTTACTCTGAATGATAATCCTATGGATTTTGAGCAGAAGTGAGACATAATCTAACTTACATTGCAAGCTGATCTCTCTGGCTGCTGTGTTAGGAACAGACTGTAGGGGCAAGTGTGAGCACTTGGAGGGCAGGGAGGGGCCACCACTGTATTCACCCAGGCACAGCGGTGGCGACAGGGACAAAGTGGCAATCGTGGAGGTGCTAAGAAGTGGTCAGTTCATCTATATATGCAAAAGAGAGCCAAATAGATTTATAGAGCATAGCAGGGAAGAGTCACAGGTGACTCCAAGGTTTGGAGCAGGAGCATAGCATAGAGCCAGTGGATTGTTGCGGATCATCCTATTGGAGACAAAGAATGGTTGGAGTACTGGAGAGCGAATTAAACAGAGAAGAGGTGGTAGCTGGAGAACGGGAGGCTTGACATTGAGGTTATGGAAGAGTGTAGGTATTGGGAATGGTAACACCAAGGGTGGAACCCTGTGAGTAGGTAGCTGTGTGGGGTGGAGTCAGTGGTGGGAGAGCAACAGCATTGGAGAAGAGGGCAAGGAACTGGGAGAGTAGAGGAACCAGCAAAGACTCTATGTGGATATTGATGTCACCAAGAATTATGACACGAGTTCTGTTAGAGACAAGGAACACAAGCTGTACCCTGAAATCCTTAATAAATGAAGAAGTGTCACAGGGGGAAGCAGATGATTGAAGCCAGGAAGGTAGCCCATGTTCTGAAACTGGAGTTTCAAAGTTAGGGGCATTTCAAGAGGGTAGAGAAAGAATGGTCTGGAAGCATCGATAGGGATGAGGAAGCATACGTCCAGCACTCCAGATCAAGTCATTCAAGATATGTGGAGAAAAATAAGTGATGACATTAACACGCTGCAGGGAACACGGTGTCATCAGAGGAGAGCCAAGTTCTAATTAGAGCAAGAAGTTGACAGGAGTGACCAAGTAGGAGGTTGTGGACGTAAGGGATTTAGCTGATAACTGACTGGAAGTCTTCAGAAGTGGGGAGGAGTAGAGGGTGCATCCAGGTGGCTGAGTTGTGTGGGAATGCGTCTGGGTGACATGAGATGACCTGGGAGTTTGTGGTGAAGGCTGAGATGGGAGTGGTTCTATGGGTCCATGAGGCAGATTGAAGTGACGTTTGTTGGCTGGCGTTTGCGTTGCTGAGAAGGAGGAGTTATGAGGGTCTTTCCAGAAACACTCAGATCTCTGCCGTTCCTCATTGCTCCTGCTGATGGACAGGTGGAAGAAGCACATGGAGAAACACATGGAGCACTGCCTTGCATCAACCCTGCTGTGAGATGGGTGGACGCCAGGGAGGGGCGACCTTACCTGGAGCCTACAGATCTCTGGGGCTCCTCTTCTCCAGCAGAGGAGGCAAGGGTTAAACCAAGGAACTTGAGGAATGCTGGGAAGGGTTGAGGAAATCCAGCTCTCCCATCCACAACTTGTAGGAGGGTAACTTGGAATTAGCTTTTGGGAAAAAAAAAATTAAAAGATTTAATGAGAATCTTAAATTGTGCTGATCCTTTGTTTCAGTAATTTCTCTTCTAGGAAAGTAGGGTAAAGACATGATTCAGACAAAGATATAACTATAGAATGCACATGGTGATTTTGTGAATACGCCTAAATGAAAAAATTAAAGAATGATTAACTCGTCCAATAAATTGTCACCATCTATACTTTGGAATAACTTGAAGATTGCTAAAAACTATGTTTATAAGAATGGTAATATCAGAAACACTTGCTATATAATATTCACAAAAACAAGGTATAGAAATACTATATGTAATAAAATCAAAATTTTGAGGGAAATTAAAATGTATAGCAAAAATTGGAAAAGGATACACTTAATCTTTTTTTCATCATGGTAGAATTATGGGTGATTTTTATTCCCTTCTTTATATTTTTAAATACTTTTTACTTTTTAATGACAAATGTATATACAACCATTTAATGATAAAAGTATTTTTTAAAATACTGGATATGACTTATTCAAATAAATGCCTTAAAGTTAAATTGCAGACCAGGTGCAGTGGCTCACACCTGTAATCCCAGCACTTTGAGAGGCCAAGGCAGGAGGATTGTTTGAGGCCAGGAGTTTGAGACCAGCTTAGGCAACATAGCAAGACCCTGTCTTAGCTGGGCACGGTAACGTGAGCCTATAGTCCAGGCTACTCAGGAGGCTGAGGCAGGAGGAACCCTCTTGATGGAGCCCAAGAGGTCAAGGCTGCAGTGAGCTATGATTGTGCCAATCGCACACCAGCCTGGGCAACAGAATAGGACTGTCTCTACAAATAAATAAATAAAATACAATAAAAATTAAATTGCAAATGAAAAGCTACTGTATCTCTATCTCACACTATTATGTGCTGGGAATTATAATTTTCCTACAATTCATTACTTTATTTTACAAAATGAAGACTAAACTGGAATATAAATCAGAAAGACTAAGAAGCAAAGAATAACAATGATGAACTACAAGATAAATATCCCACATTATTTGCAAGGAGGAGGCCAGTGTTCCCTTCTGCATCTGTTTTGGGAAGAGTGCCCAAAGCCTTCAGAGGAGACAACCTTTTGTGCTGCACCCCTACTCCCCCCCATTCCTACCCTGAATAGTGTTCTTTCCAAAAAAGAATAAAGAATACTCAAGGAAAACTATTAAAATGCTTGGCAAAACTTACCAGACAGACACAGAAGCCAGTTAAGTATAAATATTTCGTACCAGAACTGTCTATGTGACCCAGCCACTAATATCCACCCAGCCACAGATCTAAATGTCTGGATGAAAATGACAGAGCAGAGGAAGGCTGGTCAGCCAGCTGCAGAAGGGCGCCCCTTTGGAGTTCAAATCTGTCTGAAGAATATGTGAGCAATACATTTTCCTAGAAGCATGGAGGGGCATGTGGATATTTGACCATCTTCCTAAATCTGAAGAAGGTCATTGTTTTCCTTCAGGGATTATTATTATTATTATTATTATTTGAGATGGAGTCTCTGGAGTGCAGGCTGGAGCGCAGTGGTTCGATCCACTCACTGCAACCTCTGCCTCCCGGGTTCCAGTTCAAGCAATTCTCCTAACTCAGCCTCCCAAATAGCTGGGATTACAGGCATGAGCCACCATGCCCAGCTGATTTTTGTATTTTTTAGTAGAGACAGGGTTTCACCATGTTGGCCAGTCTGGTTTTGAACTCCTGACCTCATGATCCACCCGCCTTGGCCTCCCAAAGTGCTGGGATTACAGGCATGAGCCACCACGCCTGGCCTCCTTCAGGGATTATTCTCTCCCACCACTTTTGTTTTTTGTTTGTTGGTTTTTGGTTTCCCTTGATCTAAAAAGAGTCTACTTTCTTCTTTGGATTTTGAAGTTATAGGGGCCTTTCTATTCAGTTAATTTTGTTTGTTTGTTTGTTTTCATCTTTTAAGCCTTAGCTAGTTTAGGTTTTGAAAATGAACACATTGACAGCCATTGTGAGAAGACAGCCTGGTGTTTTGGAGGACGGTGCTGTGGGGTAGCATAACCTTGAGGCTCAGGTCCTGGCACTGGCATTTAGTGTGTGAGTCATGCTGTATTGCTTCACCTCCTGGGCTTCAGTCTCTCCATCTGTGAACATAGAATGACAATACCTGCTGTGCTGTAAGGTCACTGTGAAGATTAAATGAGATAATGCTTTGTAACCTGTTGGACTCTGTGCAGTTTAAGATGATATCATTACTTGGCTAAGTGCTGTACACTCACTTCTCTGGAGGTAAAATTAAAACAAAAAGCTTTGTAATGCTCCCCCATTAAAAACATGACTATGTTAGCCTCTATATACACAAACGATTATAACAACACATGGAAGGTAGGAAATACACTTGGAATTGTGTTGTTTTTAAGACTGAGGACAAGGGTTGATTTCATTCATTTATACTTTTTGGACACGAATAATCTGCGTTTGTAAGATGACATTTGATAAAGAGATGGCTACTTTATAGATTGCCTCTTGTATATTAAGAAACAATTAAATCGATTTTAAAATCACAGCTAAAAACCTCCATTTCCCAAAATAGTGTGGATTAGATTACCTAAAATCTTTCCTACTACAAAACATCTAGAAATGTTGAAAACCTGTAATATTCTTTTAAATTCACTATTTGAATTCCAAGAAAGTAAGAAATATCCCTAGGGTAAAAAATGAAGATGGATATGAACACCAAAATGGTAAGCAACTAAGTCTTAGGACACCCGTCTTAATAACTCGCAAGACACTGATGCTATTACATTAATTTATATTGCTTAGACCTGCTCAAATGTTTTTAAATAAATGTGCATGTATTTTCTTTTGGGGAAACCCTCTTCCTGCCATTTCTGGCAACTGGGTATAAAAGTCTCAGGCTTCAGAATGTTACTCAATGAGTATAAAACCAAGGAACAGAGAGTGGGTGTTCTTGAGGGTATTTGACCTTGGATGCAACAGAGGTTTGTGAATTAATTTTACTTCACTCCAGGGGACTCCATTTTAACATTGAGTGACTGTATCCAGAAGAGTCATGACCTTAAATCATGTTTCATATTTGTATATATACCCTTAAAATATATGTATGTCAACGTATTCTTAATTTACATAAATGTTAGAGATCTATTTAGTATATATATATATATATATAGACTATATATATATATATATATATATAGACAATAACCAAAACAATTTATCAAAGGCCTACTCTGTATCAAGTTCTTTTGTAGCTGCTAGAGACATAGTCATTTTGTGCATATATATGGAATTTATATAAATGACACTCTACTATTCATCTCAATTCATTTCTTACTGTCATCAGCCAACAGTATCTTATTCAGATCTCTCCATGCTGAGTGTACATCTGTTTTATTATTCTGACTACTGCATACTATTCATCAAATGCTGATATCAATCCTCCTTGTGGTAGAAACTTACATTGCCTCCAACTCATCACTACCACCAATCATGCTGCAATAAACACATTCTTGAGCCTAGTCTGTTATAATCAGAGTTTGTCCACGTTATATGCCCAGGTATGGGATTCACTAAATACTGCCAGATTGCTCTCTGGAGTCTCTACGCTCATTTAGACTCCTAGGAAGGTTTCACAGAAGTTAACGTTTCTTCAATCCTCAACAATTGACATTATTCAATTTAGTATTTTCCACCCAATCTGACAGACACAAGATGCTGTCTCATGGTTGTCTTAATTGCTATTTCTATGATGATGAATATTTCCTTATATTTGGATTGCATCTTCATAGCCACTGCCCACTTTTCTGTTCCATCACCTATACTTCTTTCTCTTAAAGATTTCAGGTCTCCCCCAAGTTAATACAATCAATGCAATTCCAATTCAAAGCTGAGCATGCGTCTTCTTTGTGTGCTGGAGATGTTTCATGCATCACAGTTCTCCCCCTCAGAGGGGAAGCTCCTGGAGCTCAGGGCCGCTATTGCTCCTGAAGCCTCTACAACACTCTCCCCAATGCCCCACTCAGAGCAGGACTCAGTGAATGCTTATTGATGGGATCTGCGTGTGAGTCAAGGGCCAGCAGGAAGAGGGTGCTGCTGGTAAGCTGGTGGCTTTGAAAACACAGAATCCAGGCATGGTGGCAGAGCTGGATGGCCAGGAGTAGGGACTTACAACACCTGGGGCATTGTTGATGGGAACACTTTAGAAAATGTTCTTTCCTGAGGGACCAGGACAAGTGTCCTTTGAAATCCCATTTCTAAAAATAAAAAGGAAGGAAGGAACAGAAACAACAACAACAAAAAAAACTATACATATTTTAGCTATAAATATTCCACCTAAGAGCTTCTTTTTTCCATAGTTCTGAGAGCTCATGCCAAGTGCAGTTCTGAAGCTTCCATGAACTGTAGCCAGTGACTGCCTTAGACAATCTTACACTGAGTCCTGTTCTAGATGCCAAGGATGATAATATCATTCCCTGGAAACAGCAGGCTGCATGGAGAGCATTGGGAAGAGGCTGTCCTTGCTGAGCACCTGTCACCCAGATTGCGTGCTAACTTTTCTGGAGCTCCATCTTTATTCTACATGTTGATTAGATGCACTCAGCATAATAAATTGCAGAAGGCTTCAAAGTTTCTGTAGCTAAATGCTGCTCAGAGACAGTGACTCTGTCAGTACTGAATGAAGACACTGGATCTTGCTTAGCTACCATGCCAAGCTGAATGTCTTGGACCTGGTTCCTTTTAGCAGAAGGCTATTTAAATCCACAGAGCTCTGAGATCACAGGAATTACCATGAATGGCATTTATCTGCTTGAGGGTGTGTCTTGTTTTCACAGATAGACTGCAAGCTGCCTGAGGACATAAACCATAGATTATTCCTCTGTTTCTAGAAGAGAGCTATGCTCATAATTAGGCACTTAATAATTATTTGTTACAATTACTAATGAGTGAATTAATTAGAATGAGTAATCAAGGCTTGATGTTCAATGATCCCCAAATACATGAGTATGCCTGCTAGGCCAAGTACCTGTGTATAATACCAGAGTTTAGGTATTATGTATATAACATATAATGCATATGCTACATTATTATATATGCATATATGTATATAATATATAATGTATATAATACGTAAATGCTGGTATTACATGCAGGCGCTTGGCCTAGTAGGCATACTGATGCAGTATTTTTGGATCACTGAACCAATAAGGAGCAATAAGATTTTGTTGCTATAACAAGAAAGGCAAGTGGAGGAAGAAAAAAGGAGATAAAACTGCAAAGGTATGAATGACCCCAAATTAGTATGACTGGTTGGGTATACAACCTGTTGGGTTCCTCAGGACTCTTGGTAGTCCTCAGTATCGAACGATTTGGTCAGCATTTCTGCCAAGCCCAATTTCTGTTTCTAGCTTAACTTGTTCTAGGCACAGCCCTGGATAATCAGGCCCTGAAGGCTACAGTTCATTAGTCTGGGGATGGATAAGAGATCCAACCAGCCGGCTGGGCGTGGTGGCTCACACCTGTAATCCCAGCATTTTGGGAGGCCGAGGCGGGCGGATCACAAGGTCAAGAGCTGGAGACCATATTGGCCAACGTGGTAAAACTCCGTCTCTACTAAAAATACAAAAATCAGCTGGGCGTGGTGGAGTGTGCCTATAGTCCCAGCTACTCCGGAGGCTGAGGCAGGAGAATCACTTGAACCTGGGAGGCAGAGGTTGCTGTGAGCCAAGATCATACCACTGCACTCCAGCACGGCAACAGAGCAAGACTCCCTCTCAAAAAAAATGATCCAACCATCCAATTTGTCAACTAGCTAGCAATGACAGTCCTGTCACGGGTTTTGAGTGAAGACACACAGGGAGAGGGACTAAGCAGCCGTGAGGATAAGGGCTGAGCCACATGAATAGTAGCGCGCTCATAGAAAGACTGGTCAAGTCTTGTGGCTTTACCTCCTGTCCCCCCTCACTCCTGATGTTCAGTTTTTCTTGAGTTTCTGCGAAACCACTATATATCTTAAAAATGTATACCTTTACACATTTCCTTTATTCTTTTAAAAATTCCAAGCTACTTTGAACAAACTTCTGATCCCTGCCACCAAATGAGCTCTATGGCTAAAGCACTCCTCTCAATGACAATTTCATAGCTTGGGCTTTGATGGGTAACCTGCAGCCCCACTGGCCACTCCAGCAGATGGTGACCCTGTGGGTGGTAGAGAGGCTTGAAGGATCTAGTGCATCTCAGCTGAAAGTGGCTTGTCTCAAACAGATGTGAGAAGGCCCAGCGTTGAAGGGATTCAGGATCAGGACAATCTGCTGTCCTCCAGTGGTGCAGTCGCTTGGCCTCTGCTGACTTCACTGACCAAAGGGATCACACACAGTGGCCTCTGCCCCCATGACGGCAATCAATCCAGCCAACCAGATGCACCCACAGCAGGGCCGTCGAATTCCAAAACTAGAATAGACTTCAGAACTCCCTTAGTTCGTGGGTCAACTTCACAGCTTCTCTTACAAATGATCATCCCACACCTTCTTAAACATGACAGGGCAGCCAATCTCAAGATACCCTCACAGAATGTGGCCGCTAATTTCGATCCAAAGTCTTCCTCCCTTTAAATTATGCCCTTTGATGCTAGTTCTGGACCTCTTCAGATATATGCAAACCTAAAAATCTTTAAAGAATTTAGTCAGTCTTTACACATTTGGACAAAAGACTCCCATCTCTTTGAAAGCTTCCTTTTTCCAGGCAAAATATGCCTAGACTTTCCAGTCATTTCTTCTGCAGCATAATTTTGAATCTCTTCATCATCACAGTCACTTTTTATCTGTCTGGTCTCTGAGTTGATGCTGGGTTTTTCTCAAAATGTGTTAGCCATGTGCCCTCAGATGGCATCTGGCCAGGGGGAGTGGAGCAGCCTCTCACCTCCTTTTCCTTTATGACTGTATTGGCCTCTGGGGCAATTCCTCCCTTTTAACTGCAGTTGTGTTTGAACCCACCTTTCCAGTCAGTGGCAGAAGGCTGGCCTGGAGTGACAGCCAGGTTCTGACCTGCCTGTGCCATCCTGGGGTGCCAGAGTGGCCAGTGGTGCCTTATCCACCCTTAGAGAGAGTCAGCCCCTGTCAGCTCCATAAAGGACAGTCTCACTCTCACCACAGGCATGGGCCAGAGCGGGGCCCTGATCTCAGCTGGACCAAGGAGACCCCTGCCCTGGTCAGTTAGCTGTGAGGGGCCTCACTGGAAGGCCATCGAGACATGGAAGCTGACCTTGTCATTCGGGATGATCATGAGAGAGCAGTGAAGCCTCATGTGTTAGTCCATTCTCACACTGCTCTGAAGAAATACCCGAGACTGGGTCATTTATAAAGGAAAGAGGCTTAATTGACTCACAGTTCAGCATGGCTGGGAAGGCCTCAGGAAGCTGACAATCATGGCAGACACCTGCTTCACAGGGCAGCAGGATGGAGTGAGTCACAAAAGGGGAAGAAAAACCATCAGATCTCATGAGAACTCACTCACTATCACGAGAACAGCATGGAGGAAACTGCCCCGTGATCCAATCACCTCCCATTAGGTCCTGCCTTGACACGTGGAGATTGTGGGATTACAATTTGAGATGAGATTTGGATGGAGAAACAAAGCTAAACCATATCACCTCATATCCACTGCAGGTATGAAGAAGGCTCCCAGAAGCAAAGAGAAGAGTCCACAAGGCCCCACAGAGACAGAAACAGAGAAATTAACCAGCAACTTTTCACTTCCCAGAAGTCCCCACTAAACCTCTTTCAACTGGTTTCCAAGAGGTGTCTCTGGAATAAATCCTCTTTTAAATTTAAGATTCTTTGCATGGATGTTGGTTCTGAACAAATGGTCCCTTGACTGAGTCCCTAAGCAAGTGTTTGAACCTCGATGGGCTTAGTTTTCCTTCTGGGTAAATTAAATTGATGTACAGTGGGCTCCTCCCACTCTGCAATTCTATGTCACACCATCCCATTCTATACTTCTGTACTTGGGAGGGCTTTAAGAATAAAAGCCTAAGGTTATAACTTTATATGTCACCCTGGTAAATTTCATCTTGTGTTTCAGTTAATCTTCCAGAACATCTCACATATTGGAATGTGTTCGGGGCTTTGATTAGCAAAGAGTATATGAAAGGACAATTGAGAGTAGTGGTTTCACAGATCTTCTCAGAAACCTATCAAGGGGTCGTCTCTCACATCGGATGAATTGTTCAGGAATTCTATTTATGGATGGCTTAGCAATTCATTCATTCATTAGTTCATTCGTTTCTCAGTTTCACCAGAGGTTAGTTATAGACTGAGGGGGTGCTTTTCGAACTTCAGCAGAAATACACATGAGCGGTAGCTGCAAGGGTTTTGGTTTACTGTGATCTGTGAAGATGGCTACCTAAGAACCAGACACCCACATCTTGAAGGACTGTGGAACTGGGCTCTGGCATGAACCCATTAAGCAAGGTCAGATACACCACACAAAGAACTAGTGAAACTCAGATTAGTCAATTTGCCATTTGTTAGCAACACAGGCATAAAGAGTTGGTGGGAAAGGATGTAGGAATTTTGGCTAAAAGAAGCTTTTGGCTTATCTTCAGATTCCAATTATGCAAGGCTATCCCCATTCCTCATTACCACAGATAAATTAAACATCAGCTTAGAGTTCAACTTGGCAACTTGGAGAAAACAAAGACTATATCTTTGAGGCAAAATGTGGGCTGTATCTATTTGTAGTTCATATGTGCTCCAAAAAGACAGGCAGGCAGAAAGCAAGACTGCTTCTCCCAACTACAGCATTAAATAGCAAGCGCACGGGGAATGTGGGGTATTTCTTGGGCACACCGTGCTCTGTGGGAAACAGACACTTCTGAAGATACTGTTCAGAGAGGCTTCAGGAAAAGACAAAAAGCAGAGAAAGAAGGAGGCATGTGCAGTCAGCTCACCTGCACTTACCATCCACAGACAGCTTTTTGCAGTTGGTTCATCTCGGGTAACTCATGCTCATGTGAATGAACCACTGAGGTCCACATCCTTGTGTGTGGTCTTTGACATCAGCTAGAACTGCTCCAAATCCTGTATCTGGAATAGAGACATCCCTCAGCCCGTCAAGCCCCGTACTCCGCCGCCCCATTCTATTAGCTTTTATTTGACCTCATTTTCTACCCCTCCCAATCACTCTATCCTTTTGCTTCCACTGCTCAGCAAATCCCATCCCTGGGTGAATCTATCAATCGGCCTCCGTTTCTTCATCGAGAAAATGGGTATAAGTAGAGCTACCCCATGGGGTTGGCATGATGCTAAAATGAGATATGCATGTTAAGGGCATGGCTCCGGGCCTGCAAGCGGCACCCACTCAGGAATGGCAGTTCTCTGCACCCTACGATCTCTCTCTCTCTACTGTATCTCCTCTCTACCTACAAACAGGCTCTTTCCCTTACTTTAGAAAAATCCTGTAAAGCTACAGAACATCGCTCCTTCTCTTCTCTTCATCATCAGACATCATGGAAGACTTGTGTGCTCACTGGCTCCTCTTCCTCAGTGACCACATTCCCACCACCACTGTGGTCTGATTTCAGCCCCTTTCCGCCTTACCTCTTAACTCTAGTCTCTCAAATGCAAACCCTCAGGGTGATCCTCTATGCTTTCCTTATTTTCTCCCTATATCCAGTGGGTCACTAGATGTGCTCAATCCTGTCCCAGAAACGTCACCACCTGCCTTTGCATTTCCACCATCTCCCAGCCAGTTCCCTCCTCCCCCACCATCCCGGATCAGGACCATCATGATTTGTCTCCCTGCCCAGTCTTGGCCTCTCAGATACATCTTCACACTCAGCTCTGCTTAAAACTCTCAGAGGTTCTTCATCGTCTCCAGGACAGTGGTGAACCCCTAAGCATGGCACAGAAGGCCCAGCCCGTGGCCTCACACTTCACCCCGCTGATGGGGTCCATGCACACATAGACTGTGTGTGACAAGTGACTTCCACACCAGGCCCCGCTCCCTTCCCACCCTCCCTCTAGCTAGACGCCCCTTGCCCTTTCACTTTTGATTAAACTCTCTCTCCTCCCGTTAAGACCCACGTCAACTATCAGTGCCTTGGTAAAGGCTTTCCCAACCTCCTGCTCAGGGACCCGCAGCACTTTGCTCACACTCTGCAACTTACCTTCCGGAATGTATTCTCTCCCACCGTAGTAGGCTTCAGGTGGGGGGATCTTAACCAGAGTGACTGCCTCAGCACTTGGCATGGAGCCAGGCTCATGCCAGGTGACCAAATACCACATGAGGTGCAATTAATAAAATGAAGGAAGATGTCGGGTGCCATGGTTCACACTCAGCACTTTGGGAGGCTGAGGTGGGTGAATCGCCTGAGGCTAGGAGTTCGAGACCAGCCTGTCTAAAATGGTGAAACTCTCTCTTTACTAAAAATACAAAAAAACTATCTGGGTGTGGTGACGTAGGCCTGTGATTCCAGCTACTTGGGAGGCTGAGGCAGAAAAATCCCTTGAACCCAGGAGGCAAAGGTTGCAGTGAGCCGGGATGGCTCCATTACACTACAGCCAGGGTGACAGAGTGAGTGAGACTCTGTCTCAGAAAAAGAAAAGAAAAGAAAGAGAGAGAGAGAGAGAGAGGGAGGGAGGGAGAGGGGAGGGAAGAAGGGAGGGAGGGAAGGAAGGAAAGGAAGAAAGGAAGGAAGAAAAATGAAGGAAGAAATGTTTTGAGAACCTCTGAACCCAGAGGAGACCCTATGCCTGTCCCCCCACTGATACTTCAGTATAGACATGAGGGCTAGAGGAAGACCAGAGGCTAAGTAATGAAACTACCCTCTGGAATGGAGTGGTGGTTTTGATCAGAGGCTTCAAACAAGGTCTAAGTTTGATTCAGCTAGTGCTTCTCAGCTCACTGAATTGACAGGCTTCATGGAGAGGAATATTTTGCCCTGTGTACAGGTGAGCCACCAGAGTGCACTTATTGCCATGTCTGTTTAGGGCAGGGCCATACAGAGATAAGAATGTCAAAATAAGCCTTGAGAGTCTAGCTAAGCAAGAACTAGGGAGGCACAGGATGGAGAAATGGCCCGTTCAGCTTTGCAGACACTCCCCTGGTGGGCTGAGCCCTGTGGCCCTGGTGGGTGGAGGTTTCCCAAGACAAATTCGACTTGGGAACTTTGGAAAACCAGAGGCCTGACCTGAAGGCAAGCTGGCAAAGCAGTGCATCGCCAAACAGCAGACACTGTGGTTTACAGCAAAGACCAAAGGGAAGCTTAGGATTTGGAGACCTCTGTGGCAAGAGTAATGAAAATAAAATCTGCTCTGCTCAGAGCAGTTCGGAGAGAAACAGGCCCAGCCACATGGAACCAGAACAGATGGGCTGTACGGGCGGGTGCTCATCAACACTGCTGTGGGGGAGGGAACGCGCACAGGCTCGCATGGCCCCACCAGGGATTCTAGGTGACGCTATCAACATGTGACAGCTGACACGGAGGTGGCATCAGCAGAGGTTAATGGATGACTTGGAGGCATTATTTATTGCTGTTATTTTTGCCCTCCCTCACAGTGGTTTATGGAAAGCGCTTTGTCAAGATTTCCAGACCCAGCCATGTACAAATGACATAAGGCAGCTTCTCAGGGGAGCCCCTCTCTGACTCAGGGCTGCGAGCTAGCAGGCAGCGGGGAAGCAGAAAGCGTTGGCTGAGCAGCAGCAAATCAAAATGGCAAATGGTACTCTGGCCCCCGCCACAGCAAGCAGGCTGCCTAAAGGCCAAGGGACTGCAGAGGATGAGTCAGGATGGGCCCCGTATCCATCGGCCACAAAGGAGCAAGCATTCTTCAAGGTGACCGAACCTGGACTGGTTCAGAAATATCAGCAAGTCAGGTGCCCTATGAATGGCAGTGCATATAAATTACACTTGGAAACATTTGCCAAAGGACTGATCAATCCCATGATTTATGCAGGGTGATCATTGGGGGTTATATCAACAGAGCTGGTAGAAATTGCGGGCCATTGCATAGAAAGTTTGATACGTGTGGTAGAACTAGGATCTTCCTCTTACTAAAATGAGCTATTCTAAGGAGAGTGATGCTGCAACCATGTTTTCTTTGGATCTACCTATTCACCTATCTATTGATCTATCATCTGTCTGTTTCTATCTTCTGCTGGAGACAGGGTTGGATTAGACAAGAAGAAAAGGCATTTGCCTGGTTGTGCATCAACAGATACTAACAGAAGCTTTCTAGAACCTCAGAATTTTTCCTTTTATTCATGTATTTGTATGTTCTATTGTTTCTTTCTTTTTCTCTTTTTGAGGCAGAATCTCCTTCTGTCACCCAGGCTAGAGTACAGTGGTGCGATCTCAGCTCACTGCAACCTCTGCCTCCCAGGTTCAAGCGATTCTCCTGCCTCAGCCTCCCGAGTGGCTAAGATTACAGGTGCCCACCACCACACCTGGCTAATTTTTGTATTTTTTAGTAGAGACAGGGATTTGCCATGTTGGCCAGGCTGGTCTCAAACTCCTCACCTCAGGTGATCTGCCTGCCTTGGTCTCCTGAAGTGCTGGGATTACAGGCCTGAGCCACCACGTCTGGCCTCTTTCTGCTTACTTTTGAGGCACAGGTCCTTCTTTTGGATGTAGAAACCCAAAGAGGTGAGTGATCACATTATGACTTGGATTTTTAGTTCCCCAAGTCTGAACTTACATACAAATATGCTATCATATGCCAAAATAATTTTTATGCAAAGTTCATGAAGCTTCTCCAGGAACCAAGGAAATCAGACGATGGGTTTTTTTGATCATTTACAAGCTGACCCTGGAGAAGATCACTGAGCCACTGGGGAGTTGCTTGAGCTGTAAGTATCCCTGTGGTAAGCTTCAGAAGTCAATGATATCCTGAGATGGGCCTAAGCATCTTGAGAGGGAGAAAGCCATGCTGAAGAGGGATGGGGCTCAGGATGTGCTTTCCCTTAGGCACCATGTTGTCAGACCACTTGCAGTGTGGTTGGCCATGTCTCTTTACGCCTGCATAGCCTCATGATAAATAGTCACTGCTAGCAGCTATTCTACAACATCTGCAGCCTATAGCAGCTGGGAAAGTGATGAGGTAAGGGTGAGTGGCTAAAAGGAAAAAGGGGCCAGAGAGAGTCCAGGCTGCCAAAACCAATCTGAGACGATCGTAAGCATGGCCCAGCTTCTTCTTATGAACTGAGTTTTCCTTCATTAGGAGCCAAACCCAAATCGTATCCTTTGCAGAACCTACCTAGCTATTTGGGGCATGAACTGCATACACTCCTTGTGCCTGTAAGAAACGGCTTAGATCTGGAAGATCTCGGAAGAAAATATAGCTGATGCAGTCCAGTGGTTTCTCAGCCAAGGCGGCTGGAGAGAGGCAAGGCCAGGAGAAGAAGGAACAAAACTTGAGCTCATCGTACCAAAGGGACACAGCCTTAAGGACAGCAGTATTCCAATCACATGATAGCATTACAGGAAACAGTAAATGGAGAAGCCAGTGAGAAGGCCTAGGATACGTCTTTGGAAAAACCTAACAAGGCCCTTGAGCCTCAGCCAGGATTATACAAGGCCCGTTCGCACTTGGCTGGAGACTTGACTCTGGGGAGAACTTACGATCAAACACTCCCTGGATATGTGCTCATAGGAATGATGAACATTTCTGATTCTGCAGCTACTCTGGGGCCAAGAAGAGATCCAAGGTCCCTTTAGTCTAAGTAAGCAGAACAGGGGTCCTCCCAGCCTCCTGGCCCTAAAGTGCAGGGAGGCTGCTGTTGGCGCATGACTTCAAGTTGGCTACACCAAGCTTTTCAGGATTGTCTGGACAGCTCGTCTTGGTGTTATAGGCAGTAGTCATCGCAGCTGGGTTATGAGAGGATAACAGAGTCGGGAGAACTCAGGGCACTAGGAGGAAGTAAAAGTTAGGCTTCATCGGAGTCACCAGCACTTTCCTGTTTTTAGGATATGTAATTACAATGTCTGTATTCAGTTTGAGATCCAGCTTCCTGTTCTGACTCAATCCACAATAGCCCTTCCCTCTGGCTGCGTGTCTATAGTACATTGCCTTGAATCGTTCCTGAATATTTCCTGTACGTACCACACTCTTTCCATTTGATTTGATTTTAGAGAGGGTATTGCTCTGCTGCCCAAGATTAAGTGCAGTGGCATGATCATAGCTCACTGCAGCCTCAAACTCCTGGACTCACATGATCCTCCCATCTCAGCCTGTTGAGTATCTAGAAGTACAGGTGCACCTCACTACACCTAGCTAATTTTTTTTTCTTATTTTTAGTAGAGGTGAGGTCTCCCTATGTTGCTCAGGCTGGTCTCGAACTCTTGGCCTCTAGAAATTCATCTGCCTCAGCCTCCCAAACTGTTGGGATTACAGGCATAAGCTCACCATGCCTGGCCTCTTTTTATTTTAATAATCCTATTAACTCTATTGCTATGTGCCTGTAATGGAATTAGAAGAGAAGTAAATAGGAAGTTCTTGTCGTAAAGGAGTGTATTGTCCAGTGAAAGAAATGGGTGCATAAATAATAGCATCACTTGGGAAGCACAGCAGATGGAGCCTTGGGGGCTAGATTGGCCAATGGAGTTCACAGGCGTAGGAACTAGACTAGAATGTTTTTCACCAAAGACCATGGGCGTGATTTTATACCCAAAACCAGAAGTATAAGACATGAGGCATTATTTTGGAAGATCATATGGAAGTCTAAAACCAACGAAGTTGAAGTGGCCAGAAATGGGAAATAAAGGGATGGGAAACAAAGGTAGAAGCCAGGGAGCTGGGAGCTGAGAACAGTAAAGAGGAGGCTGAAGCTCCTGCCCAAAAGAGCTGGTGTTCACAGATTTTGAGAGCCAATAGGGCAAAGTATGTGGGTCAGCTGGACTTAAGGGATCAGCGATAGAGTGACAAGAGGAAAGAGATTTACGGGATGCTTAGGAAGCAACTGGACAGCAAACATGAAAGAGGAGGAGGCACCTGAGATCATCTTGAGGTTCTAGCTGGGAGGCTGCCTGGGAGATCATGATGGTCACATGAACTGTTACAGAGGCAAGCTTGAGGGGGTAGGGGATGAGTCCACTTGGGTCATGTTGCATTAAAGGTTTTCAGGCGACAGCCAGGTAGACTCACTGTTTGGTAGGTAGCTGGAAATACATTTTCTGCACCCCTAAGGTTTAAGTCAAGACTGGAGGCCTGCCTCTAGGAGTCATCAGCCAGGAAGAAAAAAGGATATTTTTTCAGAGAAAGTGAAGAGCTGGTGCCAAGACTGAAACTTGGAGATCATCACAACCCAAGAGCAGGCATGAGCGCGGGGCCATCCCAGTGGCGTGGTGCTGGCAGACACTGAGCCGCAGCAATGGGGGAACACTGAACTGCAGCAATGTGGTGGGTGGGAAAGTGGAGACTGTGAATCGGCCTTTTTATAAAATGAAGATTGATGCCAAAGGGAAGCGGTGAGGTGGAGCAGTAGTTTGAGAGGAAGGCAGAGTTGCTGACAGGTTTTTGAGTCAGGGTCTCGTCATGTTTGTAAGACATAAAAAAGGGGCCAGGTGAGCAGACAGGATTGAGGGCTGAAGGTAGAGCAGGAGGGGCGGGGAGGGGCCAGGTGGCAAGGTAGCCTCTAAAGAGCTTCCACCCTTCTTTCTCTAAGGCGAAGGATGGATAGAAGCTGGGTAAAGTGGTGGAGCTGCCAGGCAACAAAACAAAACCCTGCTCTTGGGAGAGAGAGAGAGAGAGAGAGAGAGAGTGTGTGTGTGTGTGTGTGTGTGCACGTGCACTTGTGTGTATGCATGCACGCACTCATGCACACATATGCGTGTATGTAATGCAAACCGTGCTATCTTGCATTTAGGGAGCAGTTTCTCTCCGTTAGACAGCAGTCTCGTTGAAGGCAGAACTGTAGCTTCAGCTTCTTTTGTCATCCCAATAGCACGAAGTGCAAGAATTGAGTGGGTCGTGAAGGCACCGCACCCTGATCATGACTGATTGCCTTCTGTCTCTCAGATGACCTGGGCAAATCTCTTTAAGAAGCATGGAGTACCAGGACTCTTCATCTTTTGAGAGCTGGGCTGTGCCTTTAAAGGTTATTTGTATCATCCTAGCACATCTTGCAAGCATTAATTTAATAGCAAGAAGGTGTGGGGGGGAAACCCACACAGAGTTGAAACATAACAACAGTCACTTGGTGGAAAGAGAGGATATTTAAAAGGAACCAAAGTTTTCTTTCCTCTAAGTTGCTATCTTTAGAGTCTGATTGAGCTGGAAGGTCCAATTTGATACAGTTGCTATTTTAGCTTCCTTCTAGGTCTCTTTATTAGACACAGCAGGGCACACAATACACTCCCCATAAACACGGGATAAAGCAAGCTTGGGAGCCATCACTAACTCAGCAAAGGGCAGGCATGGAGTGGGCTTCATTGCCAGGTGTGGTAGGCTTATGCCTACCAACCCAGTTAGATGTCTGACATGGACCTACTAGGACATTTCCTCTGTGTCACCCCCTGTCCTCAGCTCTGCTCTTCCTGGACATGCACAGCATTTCAAGTTTACCCTGTTCATGTTAAGCACTTGATTATAGTTCACTTAGCACTTTCATGGTGCTTCCTATGACATAGTATAGTTACTGATGTTCACACATATCTTATCTCCTTCTCAAATCAAACCCTAAGTTCCTGGAGAGTGAGGTCCATGACTGATTCATCTTTATATTTCCATTATACTCAACAGATCAGACATTGAAAAAATATTTGTTCTTGAATGAATAAATGGTTTGCTGTTTCATATGTTATTAAACTTCTCTGAACCACAGCTTTCTTGTCTATCAGATGAAGAAGCTGAATTAGATTCTCTAAGGTCCTCCCCACTGAAACTTGCAAGTATTTTATGATTCTCTGACCTGTACGGACTTTGTATACACCAGACTCATTCCTAAGTGTGAAGCAATGTCTGCAGCCCTCTGCTAGGATACATGCATTTAAAAATTAAAATCTAGATGGGGAGAAATGAATAGCCCACATGAAAATGGCCCCAAATATGACAAGTTATGTATCCTGAAGTCTGAGTTGTGTGACAGACCCTAGAGATGAGAGCACACACAGAAAGCTGAGGCCAGGTGTGTACGTGTGGGTGGGTACACCTTCAGGAAGCCTCTGTTACCACTCAAAACACACTGGAAAGAATAGCATTTTAAATTGTATCTAATACAATTTAGCTAATTTTTTTTTTGAGGAAAAAGAAGAGGGTGGAATCTGATCTAACTTATTCCTCAACAGTGGGTAGAAATAGGACTGCTGTGTTTTGTTGGAGGAATGGAAAAGGATTGACCTGGAGAGGATCTGGGAATGCAGTCGGGTGTCATGGAGGTTGTGAATAGCCTGAATTGCAAGAAAATACTGGGCCATTGTGGGGGCACAAAAAGGGCCAGGCAAGGGGGAGGAAAGGAGAGTGAGAGGGTACTACTGAGGGCAAACTTCTGCCTGGTTCTGCTAAGGAGAAACCTCATGGACAAGGCTGAAAGAGAATGAGAAGTACTTATTTGCAATGTGGAGCCATGAAGCAGGCTGGAGTCATGTCCATATAAGATGTGTAAGCACTTTCTGTGCCACAGCTCAATGAAATGAGCAGATGGATATGGAAGGGGTAGGGGAGTCCATTTCCCTCCACCAGCAGAATTGAAGGCTTCCGTCCCCTCCTTCCTCCATATGCTTCCCAAGAGTGGACTTGAGTAAGCCCCAAGGAAAGCATTTCAGGGTAAGGTGATGATGGTCCCATGGCTTCCCGGCCCTGGGAATCTGAGCGAGTGTTCACTTCCATGTCAGTTTAATCACATCCAAACCCCTCTGGAGGCTTAAAAGGGAGATCCAACTGGGGTGACCCAAGAGGAAGCCCCAAGGGAGCCTATGAGAGGGCAAGAGACTTCTCCATTAGCAGGAGGATCTTCTCTTGGGGGCTTTTTTCTTCATCATTAGGAAGCACTGATTTCATTTTTCCCAAACCTGGGAGATTTCAAACAGGAATGCATGAGGCCACTTTCCAGGTTTTGCAGAGCTCAAACCTCAATACTTGTCCACACTGGTAATGTGAACAGTGGGGCCGGGGACCCTGGTGTCAGCATCGTGAGACTTCCTCAGGCCCCTGAGCCCAGCCCACTACCCCAGACCCCCAGTCTACAATCTGGGTTTTCAGGAGTGTTTATTCCTGGGTCTGTGTGTGTGTGTGTGTGTGTGAGAGAGAGAGAGAGAGAGAGAGAGAGAGAGAGAGAGTTTAAATAGCCCATCTGAAGTACCCTTTTCATTCCTAGCAATCTCTCCTTGCTGGCAGTAATTCACCAATAACAGCACAGGGAGGAAGAGCAAAGACCAGGAGGCCATGAGCTCCTTACCAGGACCCAGGATGCAGGTTTGCAGGAGACTTGAAACTCTGTTCTAACCCCATAGGGTGACCCTGACCTTGGAAAGGTAGAGACTCAGAGACAGAGGGAAACCCCAGAAGTAAACCAGTAGCTTTCCCATCAGCTCAGTCTGCTCTGCCCTGCTCTGCCCATGGCCAGTGATCGTTGCCTTAAGTCACTTGCAACATTAAGGAAGTGCCCTTGAATCTGGCCTAGGGCTTGCCCTGGGTTCAGTCCCACTTTAGAGGTTCAGTTTGAAGTGCTCAAGTATTGAAAGCTTCCTCTTTGCAGTTCATTCCAATCATGAGTCAAGTTCTCTTCAGTTCTGCAAATATTTGGATTTGGGGCCAGGCCAAAATATATATATCGAAGTCACAAAGGCTAATGGTTTCAATGGACTTGCAATGCAATGAAGGAAACATCCTCATAAAATGGCAATACCTGATAATTAATACTTCATTATTTATTCAACAAATATTCTGCTGCTACAGAGGTGGTCTCTGTCCTCACAAAGCTCACACTCTAGCTAGGAGGTTGTCATAACTGAAGTCAACAAAGAAAGACAGAGAACAATGACTAAATGTGACGGTCTGAATGTTTGTGTCCTCCTAAAATTCCTGTGTGGAAATCCTTACCCCCAAAGCGATGTGCATTAGTCTGTTTTCAAGCTGCTGATAAAGACATACTTGAGACTGGGCAACTTACAAAAAAAAAAAAGGTTTAATGGACTCACAGTTCCACATGGTTGGGGAGGCCTCATAATCATGGTGGAAGGTACAAGGCACTTCTCACATGGTGGCAGACAAGAGAAGAGAACTTGTGCAAGGAAACTCCCCTTTATAAAACCATCAGATCTCGTCAGACTTACTATCATAAGAACAGTACTGGAAAGACCCACTCCCGTGATTCAATTACCTCCCACCAGGTTCCTCTCATGACACATGGGAATTGTGGGAGCTATAATTCAAGATGAGATTTGGGTGGGGACACAGCCAACCCATATGGTCATGGTATTAGAAGGTGGGGCTTTGGGAGGTGATTAGGTCATGAGGGTGGAGGCTTCACAAATGGAACTAGTGCCCTTACAAAAGGGACTCAGAGAACTCCCTCACCCCTTCTACCATGTGACAATGAAGTGAGAAGACACCATCTAAGAACCAAGCAGTGGGTCTTCACCAAGTGTCAAATTAGCCAATGCCTTGACCTTGGACTTCCCAGCCAGCAGAACAGTGAGAAATTCATTACTGTTGTTTATAATCTGCCCCCTCTATGTGTTTTGTTATAGTAGCCTATATGGACTAAGACTAGCCTTGCTATTATGAGACAATGGTGGGAACCTCTTTTAGAGAAGAAGGTGTGGAAGGCCTGTCTGAGGACGTGACATTTAAGCAAAGACCCGGAAGATACACAGTGACAATTCCAGGGATAAAGAGGAGGGAATCATTTGTGCAAAGGACCTGAGGCAGTTCCAGGAAGTGCCAGGCGGCTGATGGCACTAGAAGGAAGAGGCAAGTGGTGAGAGTGAGGTCAGAGATGGGCCGGTGGGGCAGGCGCGTGGCCACTGAAGAATGTGGACTCATTCTAAAGTCGTTGGGACGTGAACTGGTGACATGCCCGGAGCTATGATGGCCCTGGCCCCATGAGGAGAATGGGTTGAAGGGACACAGAAGCAGCAGCAGAACCAGTGGGTTTTGCCTCAGGGAAGTTCACATTCAAGGGGACATTCATCTCGTTCTGAAGGGTGCCTGGGAGTTTGCCAGGTGGAGATACCTCTTTCAGGCAGAGAGAACAAAATAAGCCACAGTAAGGACACTTGGACCTGCAGAGAAGTGGACGGAAGATGAGTGGTGACTGAGAGGAAGAGCAGTCCAAGGCGAGGTGGAGAAGCAGGCCGGCTGGTGTCAGGAGCAGGCCTGGGGGCTTGAGCTCGCCCTGTGGGTGGTCAAGGCACACAGAGCTATTCCTGCGGAGTGCTGTTTATGGGTCCCTGACTCCACCGGGGTGACCACTGTGCCCGGGGCTGCTGGTTAGGATGCAAAAGCACTTTAGGGTGAAGGTCACATCAGGCAAAGAGCAAAAGTGTGTGCCTTTCGCCACGTGAGCCCTGAAGTGTCGCAGTGCCAGCGCGGTTGCTAGGAGACACTCATGCAAGCAGGGGCCGAGGAGGGGTTGCAGGAGGCCCCAGCCGCAGGCCTCCCTCGGGCTCCAGTGCTTCCTTCTCCGCAAAGCCTCTCTGCCAGCCTCAGGCCTCCAGGGCCTCCTCTGAGCGATGTTGCGTAAGGGTCCAGGAGGATTCAGTTCTGCTCTTATTACCAGCCACCTGCACACAGATCCTGCTGGTCACCACTGCCTTCAGGTATTGGGATCAGGCTGGGCCTACACAGGGACATGGAGTCTGCTCTGCCCAGCCCCACCCTGGCCACCTGCTGGCCTCAGACGATTTGTGTGATGGTGACAGTCAGCCCCATGGAGTCTTGTCCAGGGCCAGGAGAAAGGAAGGGCTGCACAGGTCCTGCTCCAGGACAGGCCTGTGCTGAGGGTCTGGGCAGAGATGGAAGCAACTGCTTTCGAGAAGGCATCAGCGGCACAGCCCAGTGTGACCCATGGAGCCAGGTTGAGGAACAGCCTCCCATGTGTAAGTCAGACACAGCACCTCTCCAGGCCAGTGGCTCAAGGAAGGATGGCCATTGGGCCCCTCCGAGAGGCAGGTTTGAGGAGCCCTGGGAGGGTCCCCTCTCTTCACATACAATAGCAGTCACTGGGAGGGCACCAGATGCAAGAGCAGTGGTGGAGGCTTCATGAACAAGCAGCATTAACAAGGGACTGCAGGAGAGAGCTGTGTGAACACGTGTGAACCACCTGCCGGAATCTCCCAGAATCATATGAGAGGGGCAGTGGGGGAGGGGAGGACTCTGTGGGATGCCACAGGTCCTAGTCGTTCAACAGGAGCAGGGGTGCTGCAGCTATTACCATAACTGTGAGACCTTGGAGAAGCTAAGTAAAATGTACCCTTTAGGAGTTCGGGGACCCCTCATCTTGTACCTATGGCAATGTCACCTCCAAGATGTCCCAGAATAGCTCCAATTCCAATATCATGTGCATGAGTGCTCTTATGTGTATGTTCATTTGTTATACATCATTTTTCACTCATTTGATTAAAAATTGTTTACTAGGCCTCCTTCTGTTTTATTAATTTTGCTAACTTATATAGCACCATGTCTTGCCCAGAAAAGTCATTGAATGCATACCTGCTAAGTGATTGATTAATGGAATCATAGAAATACCCTTCAGATGAATCATAAAAGACTTGTTTTTTAAAAGCAACCTGGCACGCTGCATTTGGTTCATCACCTAGCAGCCTCAGCTCAGCTGTAGAGAAAGTGAGAGAGCTGTGTTTGACAAGGGTGAGACGCCATCGTGTAGCTCGAGATCCAGTCCACGCAGAGCCAGTCTTCGGAGTAGGTCCCAAAGCCAGGCCATGGCACATCCAAGACACTGAGCACACACCAAGCACAGGCCCAGTTTCATCCGTTTCCAAGGCTGACTAAAGACTGATTCTGATGAGTTGGGGTCACGGTGAAAGACTAGGGAAAGAATGAAGTCGAGATAGTCCATTTTTAGCAGTCAATGTCATCGTTTTATCCCTTTGGCTGGGTCTGGTTCAATCAACAGTTAAGAATTTGGTTAACTACTAATGAATAATTTATATGTTTCTGTAAGAAATGTATGAGAGAAATAGAAATTGAAAGAGTGACTATGGAAGGTTAAAAACAATAAACTTCCTGATAAGGCTTAATAATCTTCCCTGAGATCCCAGTTCAATTAATGGCGTCTCCATCCACTCAATTATTGAACTGGAATCTGTGAGGCATCCTGGACCATCCTCCTCCTCCTTCATCCCCTAATCTAGTTGTTCATCAAATTCTATGATTTTCTCACATATTTACCTAATCTCTCTCCTCCTCTCCGTAAGACTGAGGAAGACCTGCTTCATACGGGTGAGGAGAGTGAAATGCCTTAATAAAGTGTCAAGCACTGTGAACAGCCCGTCCAATAAATGTTAGCAAATTTTTTTTTTTTTTTTTTTTTTTTAGACGGAGTCTCTCTCTGTCTCCTAGACTGGAGTGCAGTGGTGTGATCTCTGCTCACTGCAACCTCCACCTCCTGGGTACAAGCGATTCTTGTGTCTAGGCCTCTGGAGTAGCTAGGACTACAGGCGTGCATCATCATGTCTGCCTAATTGTTGTATTTTTACTAGAGATGAGGTTTCACCATGTTGGCCAGGCTGGTCTCAAACTCATGACCTCAGGTGATCCACCCGCCTCGGCCTCCCAAAGTGCTGGGATTACAAGTGTGAGCCACTGCACCTAGGTGTTAGTGAATATTCTTATTAGGAAAGGCCTGATGGCCACTTCTGAACTCTTCTAGCTCCAGAAAAAATAAAGGTCTCGGCTCTGAACAACCCAGGCTTTCAAATGAGCCACTAGGTTCCAATGAGAAAGAAAAATCGAGAGAAACTTGTCCGTGTTTGCTGTTTTGTTTGTTTGATTTGGGTGGCAGTATGGAGGGATTTGTTCGAGAGGACCAGGGATTTGCAGACTCCGAAAGGAACAAAGGCCTGTGTCTTAGAGCTCTCAGGACTCCAGAGGGGCAATGACTGTGGATTCCCAGGGAGTCTGGATCCTCAAAACCTTGGTCCTGGGGTTCTATAGGAACATTTTCAGAAAGAGGAAAGGACGACTATGAAGACATTTCTTAGACTTCCTTCGCCAGCCAGGAGACGGCCAGTCCACACTATCGTTGCAGTTTTTCTTAAGTTCCAACCCAGACAATGAACTGAGAGTGACATTTTTTTTTTAGAGACAGGGTCTTGCTCTGCCACCCAGGCTGAAGTGCAGTGGTGTAGTCACAGCCCACCGTAGCTGCAAACTCCTGAGCTACAGGGATGCTCCCATCTCAGCCTCCCAAGTAGCCAGGACTATAGACATGAACCACCACGCCTGGATACTTTTTATTTTTATTTTTTTAGAAGTGGTGTCTTGCCATGTTTCCCAGGCTGGTCACGAACTCTCGGCCTTAAGTGGCCCTTCCGCCCTGGCCTAACCCTAAAGCTCTGGGATGACAGGTGTGAGCCACCACACCTGGCCTGAGAGAAACTCTAACCTACTACTAGGAGCTCAAAGCAGTCATGATTTATGTTAGAAAGATAAAAAAAAAAAAAAAGCTGGGCAGGGCGAGGTGGCTCACGCCTGTAATCCCAGCACTTTGGGAGGCCGAGGTGAGCAGATCACAAGGTCAAGAGATCGAGACCATCCTGGCCAACATGGTGAAACTCCGTCTCTACTAAAAATACAAAAATTAGTTGGGCGTGGTGGTGCACACCTGTAGTCCCACCTACTCAGGAGGCTGAGGCAGGAGAATCGCTTTAACCCAGGAGGCTGAGGTTGCAGTGAGCTGAGATCATGCCACTGCACTCCGCCTGGTGCCTGGCGAGGGAGTGAGACTCTGTCTCAAAAAAAAAAAAAAAAAAGAAAGATAAGAAAAGCTAAACATTTCTTAACCTCTGATGTAAACAGAGGCAGTACCTGTACCTTGCTGTTGTGATCAAAATTATAATCCACTAAAAACTCATTCAATTTTGAGTCATTTGTCAGTCTACATGCATTTATGGTTCAATGGTTCTTAAAGTCTGACTACTACTACTACCAGATGGTCTGAAATAATTTTTTTTTCTTATTAAATATAGATCCTCATCCTCGAACCAGGTGAGAACTTCCAGCTGACGGGGTAAAGTCTAATTGACATGGTGCAGAATTCCATCCATGGCAGGGCTCCCGCTGTCTCCAGCCTCATCTCCAGGCACACCCTGCTTCCTTGAGAAGGCAACGCTGACGTGTCCAACAATTCCTTCCTTCCACTCATATTTGTTATGTACCTGATGGTGTCCAGCTCAGGTCTCAGCTCCTGGAAAGGGACCAGGAAGCCCCAGACCCTGCTTTTTTGGCGCTTACCTTCTAGTCCCCTGACAAATCATGCTGCATCACATCTGCACATCGTCCTTTCTGCGGAAATGTCCGGCCTCCTCATCTGTGTGCCAAAGACCCACGTGTAATGCAGACAATTCAGTTTTCGCCCTTTGCAGTGAACTTTGTGCAGCTCTCCCAGATAAGTGCGCTCCTTGTATTGGATCCTCGCGGGTACCTCTCTGACGTTACCCCCCAGCCGATCGGGCAATGGTCCTTGATCTGTCGAAACTCCTGGTTAAAGTGTAGGTCCTCACCTACACAGAGTAAGGCTCCTTAGTGTTATGAAAACCGGCTCATATCCTGGCACAGAACTCTCTTCCCCAGCAATTGATCCAGCAATTCTCAGTCCAGGCTGCACACTAAAATCATCTGGGGAGCTTTTTAAACAGCACCACTGCCAGGTTTCCTCCCCAGAGAATCCAGTTTAATGGGTCTCGGGGCGGGGGGGGGGCGCTGAGCATAGGTATTATTTACACGTTCTCTAAGTGATTCTACTGGACAGCAAGAGTTGAGAAAAACTCACACAGAGGTACAACAATAAAGGCCAGATGATGCAGTCCTTCAGGAAGCTCCTGCACATCTCACTGGCCTATCGAGGGCGTGAACTAGGTCACAAGGACAAGGCAGAATCTCACAGGCATCTCCCTGCTGAAAGCAGCGTGAAGCGCAGCCTCACAGCGTCACTCTGGGGCCTGTCTTTTGCCTGGGTCTAGCTTAGCAAGAGCAATGGCAAGAAAGGGTTTGGGGGTTAACAGACTGGTTCATTCCAAGGGTCAAGGGTTGGTGGTTGGTAGCAGTGAGTGAGTCCACGGTAGCCTTCTTGCTGGAAGGAGGGCCAGTAAGGTTGTCCTCATGTTTGCCCTCTGAACGAACACTTCTAGAATCTTCCAAGGTGTGCCAACCCTTGATCTTTGGAATTAACAGTCTCTTGACTCCCAACCCCCTTCCTGCCATTGCCCTTTCTCAGCTAGGCCTGGGCAAAAGACAGGCCCCAGAGCCACGCTGCAAGACGGTGTTCCGTGCTCCATCTCAGAGAAGAGCAACCTAGAACGCCATTTCAGAATTCCCTCAGTGAAATGTACGGAGGAAGGGCCCTGATTTGTGTCATAAGCGACAACACCCCCACTACCATCATCCTGCTTTTTATCCCCCAGCCCCCACAAGGGTACAGTGTGGCTACAGGGGGTGTCTCTGCTGTGATTCATCCCTTTGTGGGGAATGAGTCAGGTCCTCTGAAGAAAAGGTGTAAAAAGCAGGACCTGCTCGAGTCTGATCATGTATATACCACTTACAAAGAAAAAAAAAGAAAAGGTGTAAAAAGAGTAAAAGAGTGTGTTGTCAATACTTGAAAGCCTTAGCTGGCATCATCTGATCTAGGAAAGGTGTGACGGGGTAGGATAATCGATCACTGCTTAATTTCCACTGGTTTCTGCAGGGTGCAGACGAGGAAATTAGATATTGGCCCTTCCCAGCAGATCAAGAAACCCATGTCAGATGCAGCGAAATCAGCCTCTGTGGCCAGGGGACAGAGTCATGTGGTATCTTAAAAGAAACAAAGAACAAAAAGGTTTCCAAGACCATGCTCTGAAATCTCTGCTCTTTAGCACGGACTCCAAGCTACTGAAGAAAAACCACAAGGAAGTTTTCCGTTTTTCCCCCTAGTGTCTTCTCCCTACCTCCAAAAAAAAAGAAAATCTATGAAGTATTAGCTATTTTTAGAAATTTTAACTTTTCTATTATCTAACCTACATATTTCCTGAGCACTGAAAGTCCGTTTTAATTTTGTGTACTATTTAATGGTAAATCATGGTATATATCCTCAACATAATACTTTATGTCCTTGCCATCCAGTTATGCAGTCAGCCTTCACTTCTTCAGACTAAACAATATAACTTTAATTTGCATATGTTCTCCAGGTTATTGCAAAAGAAACCTGTTTCAGTACATCTGAGGTATAGAACAGTGATCATTTTAAATCACGCTCAATTGCCCAGCTTTCCACTTGAATAAAATTCAGGTACCATTTAGTTCACAAAGATAATTTTACTTCAAGATTTACAGCTGTGGCTCTCATCTAAGGCAATCTTCCTCACCCTCGCCCCAGCCCTATTTCTTTCTTATCGGCCCTCAAACCCACAAGGCCTCGTTCAAAAATGATGAATCAAGAAGAAAATATAATGGAAATAGCTGCTGTATTAGAAAAATGCACTGGGAATCTTTGAAAACCAGGAAGAATATATTAATATTCTACATTTCTTTTATCATACTGAAAAAAAAAGGCAGGCTATGCCTTAGAACAAGGCTGCAACAGTGTGTGCCATATAGGAAATATATCCGCAAGGGCATGTGGCCTAAATGCTCATCATTAACCAAAGCAGGAACAGCCTGCCTGGAAGTCCAGCCAGGTGGGGCCACTGAAACATAATGGAAATTGCCCAGCACACACTATGCGCGTCTTCATCACACTGCTAAATACTGAGCATGACCACATAGGACAGCCCTCTTGTATGACACTAAGGTTTTGTAGGTGACCTGCCACCTGTTAGTTTTCCACTTCCTTTGTTCTTCTATGGTGAGGTCTTTGACCTGAGTTGAGGGTAGCACAGATTTTGGTGGGAAGATGATGATCTGAATTTAAAGGGGCCCTGGGATACCCATGTGCAGGTGTCTGGTAGGTTAATCGGAATATGCACCCAACGCTCTGGAGAGAGGTCCTTGCTGGAGATGGAACTCTAGGGTCCTTCATATTGGCATGGCTGTCAGAAGCACGGCTGAGTCAGAGTTATTGAGGAGCACACGCCTCTGAAGGAGGAACAAGGAGCCTTGGGAGCACCAATAATTGCTGAATACACGAGCTCTGTGAAAGGAAGACAAGTGGAAGGCTGTAGTGCCATGGAAACTAAGGTGAGAGAGCGTTTCCACGGGAAGGAGAGGTCATGCGAACGGAATACAGTAAGTCCCCAAATCCCTTGGATTGTAGGCAGTGGATGGTACTATTTAGGAGGTCTAAATATAGCTCTAGTAACCTGAGCAAGAGTAAGTTACAATGAAACAGTTATGGGTAAGCGAGAAGCTAGCTAGAGTTCACTCGACTAAAAAAGAGTAAGAAAGGAGTAAGTGGTCACAACAAGATAGGTACATGGAGCGGAAAGAGTCAGGAAGGCGGTGTGGACCCTTAGCTCCTCTGCCCACAGGTTGTAGGACTTCAATCATCCGACAGGCATGTGAGCACCTTCAGTGTGACAGTCTGTTCAGCACTGGGGCTGTAAAGATAAACAAGACAAAGTCCATGTACTCAAAGAGCTTTCCGTCTGTGATCCCAGAGAGACATCTGGACAGAGACGTCAAAATACAGAACAATAAATTCTGGACAGAGCAGTACTTAGCGCGAGTCGTGATCTGGAGGACAAAGACAGTCCTTGCTCTCACGAAGCTCACCACTGAGGGATGCCCACAGACAGCTGTAATAGAGAAGAAGGGATAAATCTTTAACAGAGGGTGTTTTACTCGGGACACCCAGACAAAAATGAAATAAATTCTAACTGCAGATTCAGGAAGTTCTCCATGAAAAGGTGACGTTTGATTCAAAACTCGAACAATGTGCTATCAAGGTGCATGGGTTGGCAGACTGTCACTTCAGGCAGAGGATGTAGCGTTTTAAGGGTTTAAGGGGAAGAAAAAGTTCTTTGGTTTTTCTTTTTTTTTGAAACAGAGTCTTATTCTGTTGCCAGGCTAGAGCGCAATGGCGCAATCTTGGCTCACTGCAACCTCCGCCTCCCAGGTTCAAGTGATTCACCTGCCTCAGCCTCCCAAGTAGCTGGGATTACAGGCGTGCACCACCACACCCACCTCATATTTATATTTTTAGTAGAGACGGGGTTTCACCATGTTGGCCAGACTGGTCTCAATCTCTTGACCTTGTGATCTGCCCTCCTTGGCCTCCCAAAGTGCTGGGATTACAGGCGTGAGACACCGCACTCAGCGAAGAAAAAGTTTTAAGAAGAAACTTCTGGAGACACTGTCTTGATGCAAGGGGTAAACGTAAAGTGCAAATCTGGAACACAGTGTCAGACTTCTTAGGAGTTACTTGGATCAAGGCCTCTGAAATCACCTAGACCCCAGTTCCCTAAGTGCTCTGGTCTAAAGCGGGGCTCCTGCTATGCAGACAGTACCAACCTTTCATCTTCCCGAGGCACGCCCCTGGCTCCATGATAGAGCCGTACAACAAGCCTGCCCTTTGTTACTGTGTGTGCACACATGTAAGTGCTCTCGACAAGTCTGTCTGTATTCCTGCCTCTCCTCCAGTGCTTCTCAGGCAACGACATTACCCTGGCCTCAAGAAAAAAAAAAGAGAGAAAACACCAGACCCCGTTTTTCGGAGATTACTGAGTCAACTTACAATGTGCTCACGCTAAGCGCCCATCTGTGGTTCCACCAGGAAGGTCACATATTCTCTCTCCTAAAAAGACCTCATGTCTCGATCCAAGTATTTGCTTGTGAAAATGCAGAATTGTATTGAAATTACTGTATAAAGATAGGGCCTTGGTACAAAATCTAGGAATATGAGGTTTAAACACGGTTGGATACATTTTTAAAATCACATTGCAACTTTTAATTAAGGCGAATGAGCTTAATTTAAACAAATAAATGATGAGTGTTGACTACCAGAGTCTAAACAAGACTGTCGTTTTAAAATGTAATCAACGTCCTCCCCGTTTTCAGACATTATCCTGGTCTGAATTCCTCACCGTGTCCTCTCTATGCAACGAGAGGCTCAGTAAGCTGTGGTCGTGTGTCTGTTTTCACAGCTCCTTCTTTGGCAACAACCGGATAACACACACAGCCATCAAACCAGGCTCTAGGTTGGCCCCAGACATCACATTGGCCTGGACTTGATGGAATATTTTCAGGCACATAGAAACTTGGCCTTTATTCTTCAGGGTTGTAAATCTGGCACCTCTCAGGAACTGTAAATAAGCTTTTTTTTAAAGACCAAACAAACCATAAGGAAATCCTGCATGCTGAAACAAAAGGTATGAAAGCTAAGTCAGGACCCACGCTGCCATTGTGTCGCTTGCCCGGATGTGAGCTGCTGCCTTGGGAGAAAGATAACATGAAAGAGGCCATAATTGCAGGGCCGAGACTACAGGTCCCATGAAAACAGGATAAAAAGTAGCAAGAAGTGTTCCCTGTGCTTTCAGCTGGGCCAGCTGGGGAAAAAAAAATCAAAAGAGCAACTCTCTCCTGAACTCCTTCAAGAAATGGAAACACAGGGCTGGGGGGATGGGGGGGAAATGAGAAGGAACACCAAAACCAAGTTAACGTTTTCAGGGGGCGAGAGAGAAAAAAAAAGGCAGAATGATTTAATGCCAGCCAAAGGAACTAAGAGGAAGAAGGTGTGTTTTTATAAACATGTTTGCTTGTGTGTGTGTGTGTGTGTGCGCACCAGGAGAAGAGTGTGGAAAAAGAGAAACTAGGTCCATTAATGAAGGAGAGGGTGTTGCAAGGGGAATGACTAAATTAGCTGAGCTTTTAAACTACTTTTTAAAAAATTAGCTTAAATGAAAAAAATAAAGATAAGAGGTAAGAATGATTGCAAGGATGTAGTCAATAAACTATTGATAAGGCAGGGTTAAGGGAGTATTTAGAGAAATTGAAGATATGCAAATGAGAGGTCAAAATAAAAGTTGCTCAGTGGAGTGAGTGGAACTAGCTGAAGGATTTGGAAGACCACAGCGGGACTTCTTTTTTAGTAACCACTCAGTCTATAGGGAGTACTGAGGACACATGTCCCCACATTGTATTGCACCTTATACTAAGGTTGTGCATGAGAAATGCATTCATTGTTCTCACATTCATACATTCGTCTGAGTCTGGTCTTTACCTCCACTATCAGTAGCAATGTGATAGGACTGACCAAAGCAAAAGACATTCAAAACTCTTTTTAGTATGAAACAGAAACACATTCGCTTCTCCCAATAAAAGTGAAGGAAATTGAGGCATTGAGTAATCAAAGGAATTGCTGAAGATGAAACACCAAGTCAGTGACTAAGTTCTGACCTATTTTTAAGAATTCAGACATATTCCCCCAAAAAGAAAGAGCGTATTTAATGTAGGCTTCCAGACAGGGAGTCCCACTAATGCTAGGAACTGTTTCAGAAGTAGACCTTGCCTGCATTCGTAATGTGACTGTTGCTGTAGTTGATTTTCCCCATTTGCCTACTCCAAGTTACACTCAGCAAATGGCACAGCTTAAAATCCAAACACCAAACTATTCTTTCTACCCTTACCCCAAATGAATATCAGAAGGCCTCCAGCTAGCCTTGGTGAATTGCAAAATGAACCAGTGTCTGCCCCTTTACCCTTCCAGAGCTGTGGAGTCTAGGTCTATGCCCAAGAGATGCATGAAATGTTTTACTGGTTTCTGAAAAGAAGCCAGATTAAGGGAGAAACAGACCTTCAGCAAGTGATAACCAAATGCAAGTTTTGAGAATTTGGCAGAAGAGGACGTAAGATTAATGAACACCCCTATACATCTTTTTTTTTTTTTTTTTGAGACAGAGTCTCACTCTGTAGCCCAGGCTGGAGTGCAGTGGTGTCATCTCGGCTCACTGCAACCTTTGCCTCCTGGGTTCAAGAGATTCTCCTGCCTCAGCCTCCTGAGTAGCTGGGATTATGGGTGTGGGCCACCCTGCCCGCTAATTTTTGTATTTTTGGTAGAGACGGGGTTTCACCATGTTGGTCAGGCTGGTTTCGAACTCCTGACCTCTTGATCCACCTGCCTCGGCCTCCCAAAGTGCTGGGATTATAGGTGTGAGCCACTGCACCAGCCCCCTATTTAACTGTCTTTTGCTGAATTACTCAGCCCTGAGCTAACACCTTGCTGAATCACCCAGTCCTGATGCAGGCTTATGCTGTGTCCTGGATTGGTCTCTGGTGTCCTTTCAGCTTCTGCCCCTGCAAACTGGGCAGTGCATCCAAGGTCTCCTGCTAACATCTGTCATTCATCTGAGCCACCTGATCTGAAGCGTTGTCAGGATCAGTATTTTTGTTCTGCCTGCTCTGTTTTGCTAATGGATCAATGGCAGTCAGTAAAGAACAAACTGTGCCAAAGAAGAATGTCCTCTTCTCTGCTGACTCAGCTTGGGACAGGAAGACGGGGGGCATCTGGCATTTGGGGAAGCCCTTGATTGTCTCTTATGAAATAACTGAAAATGGATCTGTGTTGCCCTGGTTCTAAGAAGGTCACCCAGGTTGGATTTGAAAAGCAGAGGCACTGTGTCCACAAGATAAAGTGGTAAGCAGCGAGCCATTTCTCAGAGCTAATGTGCCTGAGTGTGTATCACTGAGATCCGGTTTTTTTCTCTCTACAGATTGGTGTGGTTTTTTTTATGACAACCATCCCCATAGCAACCAGGTGTCCAGGCACTATGTGGATCTCAAGGATATGAAATCTCAGCCTGGTGAGGGAAGCCCACTCTGACTGTGGTTTACTTGGAGTCGTTTCACGTTGAGGGCTGGTGTGCAGGTCAGGTGGCATGGGTCTTCTTCCTGAGGGCCCACTTGGACATGAAGCACTGCCCTGGTGAGAGAGAACCCTTTTCTTTTTCATTTTTACTAATAATCCTGAAGAAAGAGTAGGAAGCAGGTAAATTAAATTTGAATGAAACTAAACGGGAAGATGGGGTGTCCCATCCCACACAAGTGGGATGGAAGAAACAATGTGGACAGCCACGGAAGAAATGATCACGTGAGACTCACCCTGGAAAGCCCAGAACTGGAACCTCTGGGGGCCAGTATTCCAAAGCAGGAAGCCAGAAGAGTTTTACCAAGCAGAACTATTTGAGGAGACTGGGGAGAGGGAGATGATGATTAAGCTGGAAAAAGGGGACATTACAGAGTGCACAGAGCTGAGGGCTGCACAGGGAAGGGGCAGTGTAGCTCTAGCTGGGCTAAAGCTTAGGTCCTGGTCAGGGAAATTAAGTGCTCCCGTGGGTCATCCAGGTGAGACCAGAGAGTGCACCCAGGGGAGAATGTTGAGGGCATGGAGAGTCATAGGACGGAATGTGGGACAGCCCATACAACAGCATCCTCTTCAGGCAGCTCATGCTCGCCCAGAGGCAGCTACCTGGCATCAGGCTTTCCTTAAGGTCAGCCTTGCTAATGCCAAACCCCTGCCTTCCACAGTTATGCTGTCCTAGGGCTCTGGTGATGGTCCTCCTCACCTCAACGGATAGATGACGGCTTCTTTTGCTTTGAAGTGATGCCCACGTACTTACTGCACAAGGAAGACGGGAAAAAGCCAGGAAAGGAGGCACCGCCACGCCAGCAGGGGCAATGTGACGACATGGAACAAAGGAACATGCAATTGGAATCCCAGGAAGAAGTTTAAGTGACATCTAAATAGGCTGCAAATGGCATTTTGGAGGGAACTCCCATCCCTGTGATAATCTAAACCAGAACCAGACCAGATGGGGTGGACCGCAGCTCGGGAGGAGCACGTGGGTGTGAAGGAGGAGGGACGGGGCGACTTCATGCTCCCTTCTCTCTGTAATCACTCTGTCAACCCACGATTCTGGGAGGGGAGTTTGAAATGTGTGGTTTGTCTATCACATGAAGATATGTGGATCCCCCAAATCTAGGTGTGTCTGGAAGAAAGCTGCCCTCTCCCAAAGGAAAACTGGGGGTTAAATCCATAACTGTCAGTGCATCTGGCAACAAAAGAAAAGGAAACCACGTTCTCCATGAATGAAGGAAGAAGACAGTTTTTTCTTTTTTAAAAACATGAATAAGATCCTCCAGTAAGTTTGAGATTATTGAGCAAATTCTTTGAAAAGGTCCCTGGGTCACTAACCAAGAGATCATAGATGTAAAAACCGCATTCTTCCAGCTTCCCTTCCCATCCTGACCCCAGAGATAGCAGGTTGGGCGTCCTGGGGGTCTTTGTTTAGTTGACCATTAACAATTCATAAAAGTGCAGATCCCTGCGCGATATTCCAGTCCTCGGAATGTTATTAGAAAATCCTATTTCTAGTCTGTTATGAAACAGAGGTTTTGATGTGCTGCCAGGTTTATGGGGAACTCTGGAAACAACACTTGCTGCCCTGAGAAGCTGATGCTGGGTGGGTGTTACATAAAGCTTTCCTAGCAACTTAGCTTTATCACAGAATGGGAGGCTGCAGTGGAAAAAATCAGACGAGTTAATGCAAAACCTGAGCCAACCCACTATCCCCATTTGCTCTAAGGCCAGCCAGCAAATCTGTGGGAGTGATTTTAACCCACGGAGGAGCGGCAGGCCCAGGGCTCCAGTTGACTGCAGATTCAGCCCAAGAATGCCCGGGCAGCTTAGAGCTGAAAGGCACCTTCAGACAGACCTCACGGAAGGCAAAACAGCTCTTCTTGACTCTGAACCAATTGCTCATTGAAATTCACACAAACACATCTTCCTTTTCCTTCTTTGGGTCGTTCCCAGTTTCTTCGGGCACTGCAGGAACAAAGGGGAGTAAGGTCACATCGTCTAATCCCTGCCAAGGGAAATGCATCTAACGGCACGCCGGTGTGTCTGAAGTCAAAGGATAAGAATCTCATTTCTAAACTCTTGGATTCAAAAGTATGTCTCTTAGGATGGAATCCTTCTGTGGCACTGGTTGACAGGTTTTTGGGGTTTCTAAAAAGCATGTGTCCAGTCTATTGTTTTCAATCTCCCAGGGCTGGGAAGGGGTGGAAGGAGCTGGAAGAGGAAACCATGCAAAAATCCATTTGGAAGCTGCAAATCAAGCCTAATAGCCTTTCCTGATCTGCTTACACACGGTGTCCAACCTGTGTTGCAGAGACGAAGAGGAAAAGACTCCCCAGTCGTGAGGACAAGTGGAAGGCGAGGGGCTGGAATGGGGCGGGAGCTGGAACTCAAACTGGGAGAGAGAGGAAAGGCAGCAGGAGAGAAGATAGCTCCTTCGCTGGCAGCCCCTGCGACGTGTTCCCAGGGACCTAATGCCTCCCTCTGCGACGTCTCTGCACCCAGGCCTTGCTGCTGCTTCCTCAAACATTATCTCATTTGGGAAGGAAAAGAATGGTTTTTTAAAACCGGTGTCCATGTGAAGGCAGTCATCCAGTTGGTGGAGAACCTTTCCCCACATAAATCAGATGACAGCAAGTCTAGATGTTTCCCAGCCCCAGTCCTTCTCACTGAAGAGGGTTCAAGGTGAGTGGCAAGGCAGGGGGTGGAGGGAGAAAAGGTTCTTGTTTGCCTTCAAACAAACAAACCCCAAGACACGTCAGTTGGTTCAGTAGGTGAATTCCTACTTCAGGTAGCCCTTGAGAGTCACCAGAAATCCAGGAGAGAAATTGCACTGAGATTCATGGTGAAAAAACTAAAATTAAATGGGCAACACAAGACGACGACGATCAGCCTGCCCAATGAAGACTGCGAGTCCAGCCAGAGTCCCTAGTACCAGTAGATCACAATGTGTCCATTTAAGAAGAATAAGAAGGGGCACCCTCTGCGGAGGCGTCACCCAAGGAGTTCTGCCCCACCCGCAGGCTCGGGCGCCCGCCTGCAGACCTCGGCCGCCAGCCAGGGTCTTGTCGTGCACAGCCATCCACAGCCAGCATGGCCGCAATGAGCCCATTTCAATTGAAATGAGATCAATACTACTCATTTTTCTCTTGCTGGCTCCCGAATGATTCATGAATCTGAAAACTAGTTCATGAATCAGAGCAGGGTGGGGAGGGGGGGCTGGGGCGGAGGCAAGGGAACATTTGTGCAGTCGGCAAACCTCGATTCCTTTCATGAACCCAGCCGTGAGTTGCATAACGCTGGCCTGCCTGCTAGTTTAAACCAGTCTTTTCGGAAGCAGCTTTCAGCTTGACTTATTCACCTATTTTCCTTTTGGAAAGGGAAAGAATGACACTGGGTACTGATTGTGTGTCTGTCTCAGGGGATTTTTTTTTGCTCTTTGTGTGTGAAGTTGTAGGTGCTTCCTGGACAAGGACATGTGTCCATGTGTGTGTGCATGCATGTGTAATGGTCTTTATGTGCACATCCTCTGTGTGTGTGTGTGTGCATAAGCGAGTAATGTGTGACCGGCCTCGGGCCCTTTAAACCTGAACGGGAGCCAAGTTCATTTCTCAGCGGAGTTTCATAAGGAAGCATGAGCTGGGGCAGTTGGAAACCACATCCCTGTGAGTGCTGATTACAGCCTACTAAGGAAAATGAGATTTTTATCTCACAGGAATTCAGTTATAAAAATAAAATACAGCGTCTGGCTTGATTCAGCTAAATGTACAAGCACTGGGGTGTTTTTAATTTAACAGAGAAGCTGGACAAGAAGAATGACCTAAAACATTGCATTTAAAGAAAGTCAGAGGCGAGGGGGAGGCTACAGGAAGTGAGTGGGAGTAGAGGTGTGTGTGTGTGTGTGTGTGTGTGTGTGTGTGTGTGTGTGTGTGTGTGTGTGTGAGACAGAGAGAGAGAGAGAGAGAGAGAGAAATGGAAGGAGAGCGAGAGATGAAGAGAAGAGTGAGGTAGAGAGAGAAAAAAAAAAACCACCCAGCTCGAAAAAAAAACCATCAGGGATAATGACA